>JAOXNO010000002.1:1138798-1155590 GCA_028565335.1 Limnodromus scolopaceus
GCACCCCCAAGTCCCTTTCCTCAGGGCTGCTTTCTAATACCTCGTCGCCCAGTCTGTATTGATACCGAGGATTGTTCTGGCCCAGGTGCATAACCTTCACTTGCTCCCGTTGAACTTCATGAGGTTTACTTGAGCCCACCTCTCCTGCCTGTCCAGGTCCCTCTGGGTGACATCCCATCCCTCATCCCATCACCACACAGCTTGGTGTCATCTGCAAACTTGCTGATGTTGTTCTCAATCCCTCTGTCTATGTCATTGTGTCATTGCCTATGTCATAATCCAGGATCATTAGAACTGTCTAGGTTGGAAGGGGCCTTCAAGATCATTGAATCCCCAACCATCAACCAGGCATGAACCCCACACAAGAAATATTACCTAGGCTGCCAGCTTGGTAATCTCTTCAGAGAGGTGAGATGTGATTCCTACTCTGTGAAAATGGCTTTGTTGTCAGAGCAGAGGCACGTGGAGGTTGAGCGATGGGTGCAGGATCTCTAGACCAGGTCTCTTAAGGTTTGCTTTTCTCCTCCTCATCTTCCCTCTATAAGTATAAGGAGTTTCATAGATTCTATACTGTTCCTATACTGTATTTGTTTCTATTTCGTGACAATCAACAGTCTACCAGACCCCCTGCTTTGAATTTAATTAATATTAACATCAATTTTAAGTCTTAAAACAGATCTTTTCCCCATTTGGAGGCTGGGCAGAGGGGCTGTTTGTGCAGGCAATGGCAGATCAGGCTCTGATGGTTCCGTTTTCAGTTACAGCCTCTGAACACGAAGTAAGTTGCATTGACTGTTGATGCAAACGATACAGTTAAGCTTTTAAGTACTTGGTGCATTAAAGCAAACGCGTGTTGTCCCAGCCTGTCCCTGTCCCCATGGGGTGTCACTGGGGCTGCGAAAGGGGAGCTGGGGCCAGCCTTGCCCCTGAGATCTGGGAGAGCAACTGGGCTGGCTGGAAATATCACGCTGAGCATTTTAGCATTTAAAAATAAATAGATTGTGCTATCACTAAACAAAGTCACGTCTTATTTTAGGCAAAGGCAAAATCTGAGCACAGCTTTTGAAAGACGCGGCAGCGCTCCCATTACAGCATCAGGACTTCATGTGCAGACCTCGTGTTACCTTTATGTTTGGCTCCCATAACAAGTGTCTGAAAGCTGATCTTTAGAAATGGTTTTCCTGTTAAAACAGTGTGTTATTTATTTGTGACGTCGATGTGGATGTTCGCCTAAGGTGTCTGTTTGCTTAGCACAAAAGATTCAGGTGGTTGTATGTGTATGTTGTGCGTGTATTCACGTGTTGTATGACCTACTGACGTTTTGTTAGGCTGATCCATGTCATTACTTACCCTCAGAAACTTCAACTGGGGCTCGGTCTTTCCATTTTTAAGTTGAATTTAACCAGGGAACAAACTATAGCTGTGCCGATTGTGCGGGGCAGTGTGTGAACCGGCCCGACCCCGTGGCTGGAATGGGAGCTGTCGAGCTCCCCACGACCCGTCACAGCTGGGACACTGCCAGCCCTGTGAATAGGGCTTACAGGAAGCTTTTCAACTGGGGGACCCTGCTGCGCCCCAGTAGACTATGAGGTGTTTTCCCAAAGCAAAACCTCATAGTTTGATGGATACGGGAGCCTCAGGCAGCTTTCTTCAATGCATCAGGCTACCCAGCTATGAAGAGGAGCCCAGTCTCAGCACTGGGATAAAAACCTTTTGTTTCTAGGTTTTTACAGGATAGTCTAGACCGTGCTGCCTTGTCCACGGCGGAGTCATCTGCTCTACTGAAGCTTTGCCATTGCATCAGCACCATTGACAGGCATGTGGCTGGTTGAGAGCCATCCAGCCCCTCTCACAGTCGCTGGGACCTCTCCTTTCCTTCCCATGGCCCAGTCTTCCTGCCCCCAGCCCTGCGGCGGTTGATTCTCTGCAGGTTTAGGGCTCCAAACCACCTCTCTCTTTTTGTCCTTCTCTAAGCACAAGGTCCTTATCCCCAAATCTATTTGCTCTTGTGATGCCAAACTCTGCTGGTGGAAATCCCACTGCTGGGCTGATTTCCTTAATTATGATTATCACCTTCTCTGTTCTGCCATCTCTCTAACTAAACAACAGTCCTCCAGCTGTCCTTTCATTCCCTGATAGTCATTTGTCAAGCTCACGTCTCCTTCCTCTGACCAGTATCTCATAGCTTTTTTCTTTTTGAAGAGAAAATGAACAAGATCTTAAAGATCCTTTCCAACCTCAATGATTCTAAGATGCAGTTCTCTTGACTTGCTGTCCCACCACAACTCTGTCCTTCTCCTTTGCTGTTGTGGCTGCAAAAAAATTCTCACCTGGTCTCTTCTAACCCGTGGAACCAGCTTCATGGCCCCTGTTAACATACATCTTGTCTATAATCTGTATTTTCCTTTACTCTTTCCCTTCATTTCTTGCTCTCTCTTAGATCTTATCCTTCACTATATGAATGTATTTTGATCTCCTCAGTCCCAGAGATCATGCCACTTTCCCCAGTTGTCATATTCGCCCAGTTGTCCCCTGTTCGCCTCTCTTCTAGCCACTGAAGCATTCATTAAAAAATAATAATAATAATTAAAAAATTTAAAAAAAAATAATAAGAAAACAAGACCAAAAATTCATTTTTGTCCTTTTAGAGTTGTCATTGCAATTCAGAGCTGCCAACTATGGCCTTCTCTTGGCATCTCCAACTTTCTTCTTATTAGAAGAACAGAAGGAGAAGCCGTGTCAGTTCTTCAGCCTTTGTGCAGAGATTCACAGGGGGGTGTTTTCTTCTTAGTGTTTTTTAACTCTTTTCACTGGAACTTCAGCTTGTTGTCTGTGTCTTGATGTCTCACAGCTCATTTCTGGACTTGCCTCCCTCCAAACAGGAATCTCAGCCATTTCTTTGATACCTTCTAGAGACGACTGGCTACCAGTATGCTTCCAACTAGTATGCAGGCTTCCCACTGGTTTCTTCCTTCATGCACAGCAGTGCCATCCTGTCTGTCTTTCATGTCTCCAAGGCATATGTTGTCTTCAGGCTTTTCTCTGAAACCCCACCTCCAAGCTAGGTCAGATCTGACAAGTTCTTTATATAGAAAGTCTCCAAGATGCTTTCATATAGGAAATTCTTTTGTTACCCCAAAGACATTGTAAGACTGCTGCTGCTGCAATTACTGCTATCCTAAATGGATGCTTTGATCAGCGCCTTTTTATTTGGGCCATGACTCCTCTGCTTTCTTGCCTCAAACACCAACTCTTCATCCTTCCTTTCAAGATTTAGCCCAATCCAACCTTCTCCTGCAGTAACCAGTGATTTTAGCATCTAAAGTTCATTTATTACTCTTGTTTAAAAAGTATCTTGGTGCTTCTTCCTGATGTCCCCCCAGCCTGGGAGAAGTTCGCCAGGCTTCAGTTCTCCTTTGAGCTCATCTTTACTACCGTGTGTGTGAAGTCATTTTCCACAAGTAGAGTCCTAATGATGTGCTGAGACCACCTCTTGTCATTCTGAGTCGTTGTATACAGCTTTATTCTATACATTTTCTTCTATGCCTCACCAACCAGCCACTTTCTCTTGGCCTTGAACAGGAGTACTACCGTAATACTGTAATGAGGTTCCTGCTGTAATTAGGAAATGCACTGGTCTTCACCAGTAGACCCTCTCGGAAATGCTAATTTGCTGGCATTAAATATATTTTCTGCATTTATTTCAGCAAATATATATGTTTTTTACCGAGGTCTCTGCAGGCTTTTACTGTTTGAAGACCAGAGTCGTTGTGGCAGGTTTGCAGATGGAAAAGATGCTCTGAGGAATTATGCCATCAGTGCAACACAAGTCATCCTAAGTCCAACTTGGGATGGGAGGAGAGGTGTTGAGGTGCATGTGTTGGATTGAACGAAGCCACTTTTTGTGGTTTAATTGTGTTTATATTCGATAAAAAGAGAAAAAGCTCATTTATAAGCGCTAAGGCTGTGGCCAACCTTCATCTCATTTAGTCTTAGTTTTTTTTCAGGCTGAAACAAGTGTTACGGGTTTATATGGCAGAACTTCCCTAATGAAGCAATTTCTCTCTGACTGCTAAAGGGGCTGGCAGAGATTTAAATTCATATAATTTTTATATTTCTATCAAATTCAATTTTTTTTTCCCCCCGAGCCTCTGGGCTTTATAAAATCAAGGTCTTGTTTCAAGAAGTCAAAAGCTATAAAACGCACATCTTTAAGGCACTTGCTGAATTCCATTATTTCCTCAATCCTGTTATAATTAAATGAAAAAATGTTTTCAATTATAGAATTGAGAAGAAACTGGAACATTTTAGAACAGTTTTTGCCGTGATCTTATAAAGATGATAACGGCTGTTACAGTAGGTTAATCGCCATTTGTCCTAGCTGCTATTTTATTTTCCCATTCCATAGTGTAATTTTAGATAGAAGATGTTTGGGAACTTTACAAAGAAGTTGTCTTAAACTGTGCAATAATGTGAGTCTTGTACTTTTTTTTCCTCTCAATCAGAGGCCACAAACTAGTGAGAAGAAAATAAACTCAGTAAGAGGGGCTAAGCATTAAGGAGAGGGACAATGATTTTGCTGGATTGACTTTGCTCTCTTGGGTCCAAACACACTTTATATTTTCCTAGTGTTTAATTTATTTTGTTTTTCAATATTGCCTGTGCTGATGTCACAAAGAATCATTTTGTTTTTTAATTTCTTCCAAATTATGCTGTCTATTCTCTTGGGTAACTTCAGTGTTGAGGTGACCAGACTAAGTCAACTCCGGGTGAAGAATCATTATCATTAGCAAGAGCCCGATTATAATCTAGCTAAAAATCTACAAAAGGCATTACTGTGAGGATACCCTTATTTTTAATTCTTACATATCTTCTGCAATGCCTGAGTGCATTTGCACCATGCTGTAGTAGAGATGGTGACATGAAATACATAGATGAGCTTCTTTTGGTCCTGGATTGTAATCTTCAAAATTATTTCTCCTCTTCTACAGTTGAGTAGGTGGGGTGACATCTAACACAGAGGGGAAAAAAAAACCCAAAACAAAACGCAAACTGAAATTAAGTCAGGAAATGGCAAACAGTAAAGTTCCTTGCCAAGGAATTGCTTTTATAGACTGAAGACATAGAGCTCCTTCATGCCAAGCTGGTGTGCAACTCCAGTGTAGAGCCAGCTCCTCTACACGCTGGATTGCAGAAGTGGCCAGGAGTGTCTTCTCATCTCTGCGCTGAAAGGAGAAGAATTAAGCAAAGTAAATCTCGATGGAAATATTTGGAAGTTAAAAGGAGTGGAATACATGCGTCAGTCCATAAATAGCCTGGAAAGACTTTGCAGAAATTGTGCACAAGCTTTTATGCAAAAGCTGTAGAGTAAATCTTTCTCCTGTCAAATAACTGGGGGGTGATGTGTGTTACCCACCGCATCTGTGGTGAAGGCTTCACTGTGATTTTAATAGCTTGACCTTGGACGCATTGAAATTTCCTCCAGTAACGGCTGAACTTTGCAAAGAGAGATGGAATGAATTTTAAACTCAATGTTATTCTGTTCTGAAGCCAGGTATTTCCAACATCTTATATTACCACAGACTAATGTAGTGCTTTTAAAGTACAGATGACTCCACTTGCTCCTATCTTGCATTTGAAATCCTCATCTAAAATTCTCTTAGTGCTTTCTTCAAGGTTTCCCTGAAAATATCTGCCTTAAGGAAATCTGAGGGGCGGCACAAAAAGGCATTTGGTTCTTGTTATTCAGGTGACCTGGAGTTTGCACCATGGTTTTTAACATTCTTAGTGTCAGAGTGAAAGGGTCTTTTAGTCTAGAAAGTGACCCTTGTATTACACAACTCTTGAAAATTAGTTGAATTTACCAGAGAGAGGGGGGTATCGTGTACAGGAGGTAGTTAAAAATCAGATGAATGTTGGCTGAAAGGGAGCTCTGAAGGTCTCTGCTCTGACCTCCTGCTTGAAGCGGAGCTGTCACAGATGCTGGAGCCAGTTTGTCATTGCCTTGTCCATCCTAATCTTGAAAATCTTCAAGAATGCAGAGTCGGTCACCAGTCGACCTGTTGCGCTTCTGTACGTTTTCCTTAAGTTTTCTGTCATGTCCAACCTGAACTTCCCAAATGGCAACTCGTGACAGCTGCTTTAAAAAAAATCCCAGGGAAAAAATAGCAACAGAAGCAATTTAAACCAAACAGTCAGGCATTTAACAGGCATTGTTGCAGCTATTTGATTCAAAAAGCTGTTGAGTCCAGTCCTCTGTTGTAATGAAAAAGTCTTTTATTGTAATGAAAATGGGAATATATCTAATGTGTGTGGGTTTTGGCAGGGTCTACAAGAGCAAAGGAGTTCATCCATATACTTTATAGTATATTTTTTAATCTTGTATCATCTGTCCTTTCTGGACAGGTTCCTAGAGACTCGGAGAAAGACTTAATTTGGCAGTTTTGGAGAGATCCCACTGCCTAAGGGAGTTGAAGGTCTTTTGAACATTGGGAAGGTTTGAGGTTTTTGTGCTGTTGGTTTATTGTCTTGAGGCTACGAAGAATTTGGGAAAGATTTAGATTTTAAACTAACCCCAGCCTGTGTCCTTGAGCGAAGCCTGATGTTTTACGGATAAAGATATCGCTTCCCTAGGCAGAGTATCTCAGAGGAACGCAAGCTCATTTAGAAAATGTTTTATCATTTTAAAACTGCTCACGATGGGCTTGTAATAAACTATTTTAGTTAACCTTATAGCCGCCTTTTTCTATTTTCTTTCCTTTTATGGCTGTAGAAGATATTTTTCCCATTAGGAGATTCCAGATTAAGGATAGTGAGGATAGTGAGAGAGTGGAGGGGAAGTGTTTTAATTGTCAGGAGCTTTGATTTAGTAATGAGACACTGACACCGTGACACTGCGTTCCTCCCAGCACTCAGGAAGAACCACTGGATCACTTCCACAATTTCTGCATCTTCATTTTCCATCCAGGCTCGAGGTGTTACCAGTATCCAAGGCTTGAAGAGATATGAGTCAACCACTGGAAAAGGGACCTTATTTCAGACCCCTAAGCCCCACAAATTTCACAAATTTCATTGCAGATGCTCCCCAACAGCTGCAGGAGTCCTCAGTTTACCTGAGATTTTGGTAATAATTTTGAGGGCAATATTTGCATGGTCAAATGACTACAGTGTTCCCAAATTATTTGCACTTTATTGCCATACTTTCCAATATTAGTTCATCTCCTTTGCTTTTCTAACCGAGGAGAATATTTGAATATATATGATTCAGTTCCCTCTCATTTCTAAGAACCCAAGGGGAAAACAGTCATGTTTATTTGAAAAAGGTGGCTTGTGCAAAAAAACACAAGCCACCGCCTTCAGGAAATTTGTCGACATACGTGCCAGGAACCGTGTGGGAATCCAGCCGGCTGGATTTGTGTCCTTAAGAGCCCTCTGCCTACAAAGCAAGATTCACCAGTCCCCAAACTCATTTGGGATGCTCAAAGTCAGCTGGGTTATCTCCGCACAGCGCTGCTCGGCCACGGCGGCAAACCTTTACGTTTCAGATTTAGCTGGGGTAAAAAAAAAAATACACTTTTCTCGGAGGCTGTTGTTCATGAACAGCAGATGTAACTTCATAATGTGCCATGTTAAGACTGTACCAGAGGATGGTATTTATTCATCTCGGTAGGCATAGTTTAGTGGATAATGTTATACATGATTAAATACACTATGCTGGATTTCATCATGGTCATCGGCATGTGTTCTATCTCTTTCCTTTATTATGAGCATGTGGTGAGATTATGAGAATAACATGGTTTCTTGTGTTCCCAGAGAGGAGCAGGAGCATGGTCTCATCCAACACTCCGACCACAAAGTGAGCAGCCCAGTTGATAGGAAGCACATCGTTGATGTGCAGACAGTTTAACCTGAGGGTGGCACGTTTGACTGGTAGGCTTTGATAAGGCTTTGCTACAATTCGTTTGCCAGTAGAATTCATTTGCCAGTAGCATTGTAGACTTTTGCTAATCACTGCCTTGATTATTCCTTCCTGGCATAATCTGGGTGGTTTATAGCTTTTATATGGCACCATCTGCAGTGAGTCAGGACCTGCTGGGGAGGGATACACTCCAAGAGACATGGTTTAATTAGGACACTCTTTCATTTGTTTACTCATCTGCAATCAGGCAATAGCTCATCACTTGCAGGTCATGTCATCTTTTTTCAGTCCCCTTGCCGTTTCTAGTCCCAAGCGTTTCTTGCAAAAACTGTAGGGACTAACGAGAGGCAGGTCTTGGCCATGGGTTTCTTAGCTTCTGAAATAGAGTGCAAGTGGGCTTCACCAAGACATATACACTATTCTCAGCGAAGGCTGAAAGGCCTCGGTTTTCTCCATGCCCTTCCTTGCCCAAGGAAATGCAGCTTATCCAATTTAGTTACCTGTTTCCCCCTCCCTGGTTTGCTGATCTTCTCCGTCCACTGGTAGGTTGTAAGCCTTCATGCCAGCTTTGTCCAATTTTGAAAGGAAAAAGCTATGGTTTAAGTAGATTCCTGCAGAACAAAATAGACAAAATCATTGGAAATGAGGTCTTGTTACTTTTGCAGATCACGAAGCATCGTGTTTGCTGCCCCAGGTCTGGAGGAGCATACAGAGATGGTCACTGATGCCTTCAGTTTTGAGTTGCAGAGTCATCATGTGGCTTATCCATAAGTTACTGCCTCTCCCAGTCATCGCTCAGGAATACAGAACTGGAGAAGCAGCGAAGCAGCTTCTGAATTGCTTTTCCAGGTTTTTGTTTGAAAAATTAGAAGCTGTTCTGTGCGCATCTTTTTCAGGACATCACCAGAACGAGATACGCAAGAGTTTGGTTTCCTCTCTGCTTCAGCGGGTCCCGTCTTTCTAAGCAATAGATCTTTTCTGATGGCAATTTGGCCTGAATAAGCCGTAAAGAATCAGGCATGTGCCAAATTCCGTTGGTCTTGTTCACATAAAATATTATTCTAGTCTTCCTTGATTTAAATAGCTTAAACAAGGAAAAACTAAACAGAAAGCCCGAGTTCTTAATCTGATTGTTTAATTCTTTACGAGTTACTCATAAGAGCATCTCTTTCCATTAGTTCGACTTTGATCTCAGGTTTCATTCATGCTGTTTAACTGGATGAAATTCTGCTTATTAATGTGCTTTGAAAATTAATTGGTTTACTAATAATAGGACTTTGTTTCCTCCAAACTCCTTGATTCTTTAACAAGGTTAAAATATCAATATATCCCAAAGTGAAGTAATTATTTGAGAGGGGTTTTTTTTCTAGTCCCTATTTGTGTCTTCTCTAGTGACTTACTAAATAACTTGCCGAAGTGCAGCTACCAAGCCCTTCGTGAAGAAAATGGGTCAGAGACCGTTTCATGCGGCTCTTTATGCCAAGTGCTGAGGCTGCTGCTCTGCAAATTAGTTTTCTGCAAGTAATCTTTGCAAAATTGTGTGGTTTGCTGCTTTTTATTTATTTTCTAAATGCTCTCATAAGAGCCTATTAGTGTTGCCAATTTTTCAGCAAAGTAAAAAGACTTAGGAAAGCAACGATGTCATGCATGTGTAGATGTATAAACGCATTCATCCTAGTACATATTGAACAGTTTACACTGCTCAGAACTTATTAAAATGTAACACCTGCTCAGTTCAATGGCAATGCTGCTTATTTTGAGGAAGTCTGTATGCAAATAACTGGTTTCCCCTTTACCTGTGCAAGTTTCTTGGTTTTTTGGCTTTGTCTAGCTTTGTATTATCTGATCAAGGCTGGTAGGTATGTACCTTAAGCAGAGTAGGTCTGAAAGGTTCTGGTTTCTAGACTCTTCTGATATGCCCAAGGTTTAATTGAATTGTCCTTGAACGTGATAATTAACATTTAATGTATCTTAAAGACACTCTTGTCACCGACTGGCTGATTAAAATAGTAATGTACTGTGTGTGGTAGGATACTGGGGCACTTTTTTTAATGAAAAAATCAGTCATTTCATACCTCTGGGTTGTTTCACATAGGGAATATTATTAATTACTTGCTAGTGAGACCCTACTTCATTACAATAATTCAGAATAAATTACAGGAATAATTGGTTTAAATTATTAATAGATTTGGAAAGCAAGGAGGTATTAACATCCTAGTATCAGCGTTATGTCACTCAGATTCTGCTTTAGTCTCTCATTTCATCCATACTAAACTTAAGCCACATTTTACCTACGAAAAATATTTATATTAATTCCTATAGACAACTGCATTTGCTCTGCTGTGTTTTCCTGGTTTTCTGAAAACACTGTATCTATGTAAAAATTAAACCAGTTGATAAAAATCTTGAATGCAGTGAATAGGAAAGGGAAAAGCTCGGGAGGGAAGAAACTGTGCAGGAAGCACTGTCGTCAAAGACCTGACGTTCTCATGAACAATCACCCACTGAGATTGAATTGTGGCCGTTTCAATTTATTATTCCAATTCAATTTATAATGGCAAATAGAACTGAGCTGGGAATGGAGGTTTTGCTGTATATCTACTTGTGCTCTTCAGCTAAGCTGTGGAGACTTTGTGGATCGTTTGGTTGGAGTGTCAGTAGAAGACCAGCTGTGGCCCCTTGGCCCTTGTGTTCGACCTGCCCTTCAGAGGGAGTCAGCAACGCGTTGGTCTTTGGCACGTACTGAGGGATGCTTGGCGGGATGTCCACAAATCCAGCCATGCCGAGATGGGTGTAATTGCACCTTTCTAAACCAGATAAGGTTCTATGCTCAACTAGAGCACAGAAGGATACGTAGCAAAGGATAAGGGAGGAGATATCCAGCTCTTTTTCTTCTTCCCCCTTAAAAGACTGCAGCAAGAGAGATTTCAGCTGAATACGTGACTATCTGTAGCGTATCTCCTCAGTGCTTTATCACAGCTGTTGTGTTGTATTGGATTTCCCTTCCCGAGCAGATGGGTTCCCCAAGGGACAGCACAAAGTCGGGTTTTTTCTGCCTAGGAAAAAAGGCAGAGCAGACCCTGTGTCAGATAACAGCCTACAACTACCTGGCTTGCGAGCGTTCGCGCCCCGACGCTGCCAATAATCCCTCTGTTTCCCTGAAGCGCTTAGAATTAATAAAGGGGTTTGTTTTTTTTTCAAAATATCTCACCCTGGCTGCAGGCGCCAACGCTTTGGTGAGCGATGTTTTGCGCGTTCAAGCGCTAACACCTGGATGAACAGCTGAGGTGAGGATACCCCTGCTCCCAGGTGTGTAGGTCCATATTCCCAAGTTCATCTGCCACCATCCCCGGCAGTACCGGCTTCTGGCAACGTTAGGCTTCGGCTCATAGCTCCTTCACCAGCAGAGGTGACTACGAAGGGCCAAAAATTCAGTTCACATGAGTTTTCTTAGCTGCTCGTTGTGAACCTGGGTTAGTGCTATTTATTAGCAAATAACGTGGTATTATTATCTTTATATATATTTATGTATATTTCTTAGCTGCTAGTTGTGAACCTGGGTTAGTGCTATTTATTAGCAAATAATGTGGTATTATTATCTTTATATATATTTATGTATATAACATGTATATAATATCAGCAAATAATGCAATATCACGCATCTTCAGCAAAATGCTGCTAATATTTCGCTTTCTTATGCATTTAGTGAACACGTGGCTTTAATATGTGTCGTTAAATGATACTGAGGAACTCAGATCAAGTCTGAGTTAGGTAGCGGTGGTATAGAGATAAAAGTTTGTTAAAATTCCCATTGTTTGGTTCATTTGAATTGTTTGCAGAAAGCAGGAAAAAATCTTATTTGTATTTTAGTACTGAAAGGTGAAGTAAAAACCAATTTTCTTACAGTTACTTATCTTTAGGGACCTAGGAATTCTTATCAGATGGTTTCCTTCGTCACTGTCCCTGTGTTTCCGCTATGGGAGAAGTGAAACGGGGCTCAGCCTGTGAAATTCATTTTAGAGTATGGTCCAGGGACTCGAAATAACCCCGGTCTCCAGCTCAACCACGTTTTCTCACATGCAAACACGTGCAAAGAACGGCGAATAAAAGCCATTAACAAGTATTTTAAGTTTAACTTATTTGTAAGCACAAAACAATATAGTGTTGTTTCATGGATTTCCCCCCCCAAAAAAAGTCTGCATTTTTTTCAAAAAAAGTCTTTGAATTGAAAAGTTTGATAAGTGTTGACGTAGGGATGCTTTTATTTTGCCTACATAAAGCTAATGGGAATTATTCCTTGAAATGTGCATGGGAAATTTTAATAATCTGGGAAGACAGTAACTTTTACAATGTCGTGAGCGCACCAGCGTTTCACATCTTTAGAAAATTAATTGAGCAGAAATTGCATTCCCATAGAGGCCCTGACATCCCGAGAACACCTAGCAGTACCGTTACTGCCCAGCAAGAGCCATATGGTGAATATTAATATAAGAATACTTACAAAGAACTGTAATTCTTGATTTCCAGATGACTTTCACACGCTACTTAGACTACTAGATTCAAAAGCCATCTATGTAATTCAGCCATAGACCTCATTTCTCTAGATAAGATTTCTGGGCTTGCATCTGCTCTGATCATCGCAGGTAAGATGGAAGTTGTAGGTTGATTTAAAAAAAAAAAAAGCAGTATCCCACTCTTGATCATTGATGCAGCGTTTGTATTTTGTGGTTATAGAAGATGACATAGGCCGTAACACAGTAAAACGCTACAAAGTAATCCTTGTCATAGTCATTTTGTAAAGCTGAATGGGAGTTATGAGAAATGATACCCATAAATCATAAGTCTAGCCTATTTAAGATGCCGTTGCGGTTTGCTGGTGTTTGAGCTGAATAATGATTGTGAGGAAGAATCTTACCTAAACTTTCTCCCTTTCCAGCTCTGGATAGATACAGTTTTCTTTATACATATTGAGGTAAAGTGCAGTTCATTGTTAAATCAGTTAAACATGGTTGGAAGCCAACCTGCTTTCATGCTCTTGATCATTTTATTTGAGCTTTGACTCATATTTCTTTTTCAACCTGGCATTTTTCTTAAACCTTGTAATCCCTTATCCAATTTCAATGAGAGATTGCCCATTTTACTAGTTAAGGTGGTTTTAGTGCAGACCTAGAGAGGTACTTCACCCCATCAGAGGAGGAGCTTGGACTTATCTTGGTTGCTTCTGTGGGGCAAGTCACTCAGCTCTCAAGACGTTAGGATTTACTGTTTCATTTGAGGTCTATCTGTCATTTAAAATTTAGATTTTAATTAGAAATCCCATACGTAGCAGGGCATGTCTGCGTCACCAAAAGAAGTATGGTCTTAACTAAATTTCTTTGGAGCCTTCTAATGTGCTAGGGCTGTTGCATGGGAATATTTAGCTCCAGATGAAGTTGATGATGGTCCAGTAAATTGTACGTGGACCAGAGGACTGAGAAGCCGGAGGGGAGCTGCGGTCCTGCCGGGCAATGCTGGATGTGAGAAGGAAGGGGAGAGTGAATTTGCACCTGCTCATACCTACTGACACAAGTCATTCTGCTACTTTCCGTGTTAAATGGCCTCATATTTAAACACGGTGTTGGGAGTCATCACAACTTGTTCTTAAGTATGTGCATGGCTAATATAAATTATAAAAGAAGGAAAAAGATTCTTGAAGGCTTATAATGGTTTTAAATTATGGCTATGATAATTGATTAGGGTTTTTTTGTACGTTCTTCATTGCTGGCTGCTGAATCTTGTTATCCAGGTATTCATCAGCACGTGTCATATGAAACTCATATAAAATCATACCAAACTAGCCCTTGACGCAATAAAATCCATTGTGTCAGGGTGGTTTATGTCCACCCAGAAGAAGACTGGCTGCTCCGCAGTACAAAAAGAGCTGGTATAACGTTGTGCTGTTGAGGTCAGCAACTCTCAGTGCAATAAAATGCCTTTTGTTGGGGTTATTCAAAGCAATAGCAATATTCATCAACACACCGCCGTTGGTAAAGGACGAGGCCAGAATGAGAATCCGTCACTTTCCTCCTGGGAATATGGTAGGTGACAACCCTAATTGCTCTCTTAACACTTCTATCATACTTCCAGCAGCATAATTTCCTGTAGGTCAGAGAAGGGTCACTCCCACCGCTGCCGGAAACTAATTCATTTCTTTCCTCATCAGTTCGATTCCTTGGGTAGGATTCTCAGGGCAACAGAGAAGAGCTGGTCGCAGATGGTGGTTGTAATTCTCTTAGACATGTCAGTTGTAAAACTGAATTTAAAGATGCCTTTTTTCTTTTTATAGTCATTTTGATCAGGAATTTTATCAGAATAATCTAGCAGTTGCAATATTTTCAGCTAATAAATATGAGGGATTATTCCTTTTATAAGGCTGTGTTTATCAGAGTTCATTTTGGTGTTTTTCTGTAGCTGGAAGGTAGAGCAGAGTCATGGAGAGTCAGACGTCATATCTTAGATGCTCGCTCTGCGATTCCTCTCTTTGATTTGGCTTTACTAAGGAAATACATTCTGGAAAAATGAGATCTGCAAAATCCTGGGGTAGGGACTTGTATCCTCTGTGTGTCATGTATTGTTGAAGACCAGCAATCTTTATTAGTTGAAGATTAGGCCTTTTTTTCAAGTTTAAGCTCTAGTTCTCACTGTTCCTCCAAGCAGAGCCAGCTGTTGTTTTCTTCATTAAACTGTCTTGTGACTGAAGTGGGATCAGGCCTAGTAACTGTGAGATATTGTTATTTTATTTTATCAAGTAAAACCTTGAATATTTTAATTTTTTTACTAAATGAAGGCTAGGCACTGGAGGGAAGGTGGTTGTTGCAGCTGGCCGTGCTGTGACTGTAGGCCAATATGAAGGTGAAGGCATAGAAATTATTACAAATAAAAGGTAATCAAAGCTTTAAAAAGAAAGTAGATTTGGTTGGACTTAGGGGACCTCATTATCTCCATCCTCAAGCTGAGATCAGTTTAGGTCCTAAAACTGGACTTGTGAATCTATCAAGTCACAAGTGCCGTCATAAGTGGGAAGAACAAGAGGCGACAGAAGCAGTGGGGCCATTCAGGGAGCTAGAAGCTGGAAGACAGCAAAGTGGTACCATCTTTAATTATCCTTTCCTTCCAAATTTATTGCAAAGGCTTGAAGGAAAATGCTGGACGTCGTGTCTGTCCAGGAGAATCCTATTTTTGGACAAGGAAACCACAGCAGGTGTCATCTGGACTTGAACACAAGGTTGTATGTGGCACCACGTGCAGATGCAGAAATGAAACAGCATGAGATGGAGTTTTAGGAGACGTTCAGTGGTGTAGTCAGTGAGACCAGGACAATATTTGCACCCGTGTACAAAACCCCAGTGAGATCTGGTCTGGAGTATTCCAAACAACTGAGAACATTTAGGTTCACAGAGGATGAATTCATGTTGGTCCAGGTACTGAGAAGCCAAGGGAGCTTAAGGCAAAAAGTTAGGAGACCTTGATTCGTTTAACTCGGTGAAATGAAATCTGAGGTGGTTTTGGGGCTTTATATATGAAGAAGAAAACTTTTTTGACTTGAGGATGGTTTTGGTCCATTGGTTTAGCTTTAAGCTTGCAATGAGTAAATTTAGACTGGAAAATAGAAAAAGGTGACTGACCAATAAAGAAATAAGTTCCGTAAGCCTCTTCAGTGGCTATACTGACATATCTGATTTTAATTTGAATCTCTAAGTTTGTGAAAGATATAATGTGGCATATCTGAAATAGCAGGAAAATGGACTTTGTCATCCATGAGATTCAGGAAATTCCAACCACCTCCAGCTGGTGTCCAGAACCAGAAATGAGGATCCCCAGGAGGTGGTCCCATTTCACCTCCAGAACTCACAGGAAGTCCAGCTCTGCTAGGAATCTGTGTTCAGCCCCAATTTCACAGACCCAGAAATCGAAAGTGATTTAGAGTCTGTGAGTTTGAGGTCCAGTTCTGTGTACTAACAGGGATCAAAAAAAAATTGATATATCTGCTCTTCTTGACAGCAAAGTCAGTATATTACCATTGCTTAATAGAAGAAAAAGAGAGAAAGTGACCCCAAAATGAAATTAAAGGTTTTGTCTTTGAAAAGCGTGGAAGTTTTTCACCAGAAGATTGGGAGATGTAAAATAAAATAAAATTATGATATGATATGCCATACAAAATATTTAGCATGAAGAAGAATGGTAAAAGGGAAGATTTAAAAGCAGTGGGACAATGTCTCTCATCTCAACTAAGTGACTGTGAAAATTAGAATGTAAATTAATTTATGGCATAAATCCTGTTATTATATAGAAGTGTAGGTTTCTACAGACACACACAAAAAAAACCAAAACAAGCCAGATGGAGCTCAGGATATTTCCTGAAGGCAAAGGCAGCCACACCTGAGTTAATATAAGATGTAAGAAAGCCAAAGGCAGTATACTTTCTGTGCATTGGTGAGTGCTTGGGTGTCGTATCCTCTGCTGTTTTAGGACGTGAGCGTGAATTCAGTAGGACAAGTGGAGAGTTGGTACCAGCCATAAAAGCACCATATGTATTTCTAGTGCAATTCAGCTTTCAGACGTGGCCAATCATTTCCTGCTAAAATGGATTTAGAAAAATAAATACATCCACCTCCATAGTAATTAGCATTAACTACGTAAGTGTAAAATGCCGTGCAAATGAAGATGTGTGCTGCACAGCTGCTTCGCCAGTGGAAGAGCGATCACCATCCAGGGTGACGGCAGGCACATTTTTCCACAACTCAATTCTGGAGTGATTTGGGAGTGTCGACCTGCTGGAGGGCAGAAAGGCTTTGCAGAGGGACCTGGACAGGCTGGCTGGATGGGCCGAGGCCA
>JAOXNO010000002.1:1162509-1184409 GCA_028565335.1 Limnodromus scolopaceus
ACTTCCTACAGGTGACACCTGTCATGATCAGACTGTGTTTCTTGGAAAGAGTGATGGCCATCCTATCTAAATGGGATTGTAGACCACCAAAGGGCTATTGATTGCAGCAGTATCCCAAAATGTATATTTAGGATTGTTAGCGTCTTCTATTTCTTTCTCTAAAAATAATGATGACATCCCTTTTTGCTTTGACCAAGTTACTGTGAAGAACCTTCACCAAGGTAGTTGCATCAGTGTCTGGTCCTTGGTGGTTGCTCTGCAGAAGCTGCTGCTGCCTGAGAGAGGTCATGGTAGAAACCTCAAGTTCCATGGGACTTCTGGAAATGAGCATTTGGGTCATTTAGACTTGATAATGGTGTTAATGAAGGTTTTCAACGGAAAGATGGAAAGAAAAAATTAGGTCTTCCCTGGTGGGTTTTAAAAATTTGCTGCAGTACGACTATCCAGAGGTTCGTAATTTGCCGATATTCAAGTTCTTTAATGCATTTTACCACCTTCTGGCACTATACACTTGACCTTGTTAGGTATTTTTAATAAGGTTGATTTAAAGTATTTAGGACAAGGCATGTTGGAAAAGGCAAAAAAGAAGGTTGGAAATCAGTTATTAACTTGAATTTAGTGGTAATAGCTCAAAATCCAGTATCTCTGTCTCCCTTTAGTATTTTGTTGGGTATTTTCCAACTACACCGTGACTGTCACATGGGAGATAAACATTAGCTTTATTGTGTATTCTGAGGAGCAATACCCAAATTTGTCAATCTTCTGAAAAAACAGCCTTAGCGCTATGCTTTAAAGAGAGGGTTTTGACTACGCAGAGGCCTAAGAATTTCAGGACTGTATTTTAGCTTGAAGTCAATTTTGATTGACAAAATGCCAGTCAGGAGATGAGCAGAAGAGGCTCGGCTGTAAAAGTGATACTTCCTGCAGCAGGGTACTCGCACCTCATAATAAATTCTCATTTGTGCTGGGAGGCTGCATCTGGGGGGGGACCGATCCCCAAAAGCTGGGCAGACATCACGCCAAGGTTGTACCGGTTGTGTCCGTCTTCTGGGAAGAACTCAGAGAATGGTTTGCTGGTGGCGTAAGAACAAGTTTCAAGCAAATATAATGGCATATTGTTAAATTAAAGCATCCAAATGTAGCTTCCACGTATTCGAAGAATTCTATCAGCATCATTAAGGGGTTAGGTGTGGTAGGACCTGTGAGAGCCAGTGTTGGAGCAGGACTCCAATGAGTTAGGGCATGTAGGAAGGTAAAAAAGGAAAAAGATGGGAATCATCTCAAAGATTTTTAAATCTGAGTTAGATTTTTACAGTCTAAGGTAAAATCAGGGAACAGAGGCTGAAGTATGATGTTATCTCTGGTTAAAACTGCATATGTTTTTCATATTTGCTTTATTAACAGCTTCATAAATAGTGGGATTGATAAACTTCTATAAGAAAAGTTTCTGGAAACGATTAAAAAGAAAAATCATTGTTCTTAAATTAAGTTGTTGGGAGAAGCAAAATTGTTGAAATTGCCCAAATTATAGGTGGCAAACTGGGCAACAGCTTATAACAAGAAAAAAGATATATATATATATATGCATTTCATCTCTTAAATCATGTTTATAGTGGTGTGATAGCACACTTTGGAAGAGCTTTAGGAATGCGGATAACGTTGCCATCCATCTCTGTTGCCTCGCCATGGCTCCAAAATACTCCCTGCTTGTATTTCCCGATGATGCATCCTCGAAACCCCCCGCAGCAGCTGTGACCTTTCTCTAGGTCCTGAAGCTTGAAGTGGAGGAGCTGTAAAATACCAGAGCTCGCCCAGAGGGCAAAATATAGCGATGGGCTGGAAGGAAGCAGGCGTTTTCCCGGGGGGAAATGGTTGAGGTGAACAGTAGTGATGGAGTATTCGGAGAGCGAAGGTGATTCCTCCAGCGAAGAGTGCTGTTTCTCGGTGAGCAGCGACGAGGAATTCTGCGACCAAGTCCAGAAAGCTTCTGAGTCAGTGCTCGCAAGCAAGGCTTGCACTTAATTACGTGTGGCATTTGGTGGTGTGCGCTTCTAGTAATTACTTGTTGCGTTTAATGCCCTGCCTTTAAAATAATTACTTGTGCTGTGCATTTTCAGTAATTACTTTTGCATTTAACGCTATGCACTTCTAATAGTTATTCGTTGCATTTAATGCCGTGCATTTCTAAGAATCACTTGTTGCATCTAATGCCATGCACTTCAAATAATTACTTTTCAATTGAATACTTTGCACTTCTGCGCTTTTAATAATTACTTGTTGCATTTAATGTCCCGTGCTGTAACTGGTGGCCGCCTGTCGAAATATTACCTTTTAAAACATGGGCTGACAGTTTGTTTTGCTGGAAGATGACTGAGGTTAATTGTTGATGGGTGGCATGGGCCTAGGTATGTTTGTCATTTTTAAGCCTATGTGAGGTGTTGGCGGTGTTTGGGAGTCCGAGC
The DNA here is from genome assembly GCA_028565335.1 of Limnodromus scolopaceus. Lineage (NCBI taxonomy): Eukaryota > Metazoa > Chordata > Aves > Charadriiformes > Scolopacidae > Limnodromus > Limnodromus scolopaceus. The sequence goes on from JAOXNO010000002.1 coordinate 1,164,972, forward strand.
GTGTCTTGTATTTCACAGCTGATGCACATAAAGGTTTAATGTTTGTATAGAACATAACAAAAATCAACATATAGAATCATAGAATGGTTAGAGTTGGAAGGGACCTTAAAGATCATCGAGTTCCAACCCCCCTGCCCTGGGCAGGGACACCTCCCACTAGAGCAGGTTGCTCAAAGTTGACTTTTTTCCTTTTTTCCTTTTTTTCTTTTTGAGAAATTTGCTGAGATTTTTAATCCTGCTTGCAGCCTGAGCAGTAAACACCCCCTAACACAAGAGCGTGCGAGGTTTATAAACCCACTTACAATCAATTTTAGGCTGTGGAACAGAAAGCTGCTTTTCCCCGTCGGTCCCCTCGTTCGGTATTTGCAGGATGAGTGCCCCGGAGCAGTGGCAGAGGGGGGTTTGTAGGCAAGGATGCGCAGGAGATGGCTTTGGAGATACCCAAAGAGAGCAATTTCTTGACTTAGCTCTTCATATGCGAGCTGCTTCATCATTCATTTAAAAAAAAACACCCTGGTTTTCCCCTGGCTTATCAGTTATTTCTACTCGTGGAGAACGTAAGGAAACCTCGGAATTGCGTGACTTTCTGCATTACAAAATCCCTGCCATCTCTCTGGTTCAGGTATTCGTGCCGAGGGAAGTGCCCTTTGGGAAAGCGCCTTCGTTCTACATTAATTTCATGCTGATTAAAAGGACGTATTAAGTACAAGATAGTGGAAACCATAAGAGTTACTTTTGCATTGTAATCTCTACTGTTAAGGTTTATTTAAAATGTTTGAACTAAAGCCACCAGTAGCTGTATTTTACTTGTCTATAATCATATAACCGTAATATAGTAACTATAAACGTGTCTATAGTCTATAACTATAAAGGTATAAACTGTCTTTTTGTGGCAGAAAAGCATCTGAGATAATGGGAGAAATATGTTGTTTCAACTGGAATTAATGAACGACAACCAAAAACTTTGCATGCTCGTTTAATTTATTAATATACAGGCAAATGTTGGCTACAGAAATCTAAATATTATCATTCCTTAACCTCTCTACCAAAGTTTTAGAAGTTAATAGAGGTAAATGTCTATTGTTGTTCGGCTACATCTTTCTACTTACTTTAAATTACCATAATTTTTTTTTGTCAGTATGGATAAATTAGCACTAATACACACTTAATTTCAATGAAAATAGACTCAGAGACAGCATTCAAAAAGAGGCTTGAATATTGTTTCTTTCATTTCTATTTCTGCTGGCTCTGTTTTAAAGACATTAAAGTAAAGATAGCTCAAAAAAAATTAATTAAGTTACCTTAAAGGGGGAGTGTACATTCCAGTATGAGTGCACAAGCACCACCTTTCTTTTGCTATATTACTGCTTTAATGCCTCCAGTCTTTAACCAGGGGAACTGCTATTTTTAAATGTCATTTTCTGCTTCAGTGGAAATGTACAGTGGTTTTCCTGTCTAAAGGAATTAGATTGTTTAAAAGAGGTGGGTCCCTTTTGCCTGTAATCCACTTACCCTTCAGACCTGAAAAGATTTGGAATGAATTTGAATAAAACGGCAACTCTGAATCCTGTACATTTGTTTGGCCATCACAGAAAATGCAATTGCGTCTCATAAACCCTGACAAAACACCGAATCGGTCTGATTCAAAGGAGGTAACTTCATATTTTATAGCTTGGGCTGGCCACAGCCAAACTCTCGGTGAGGCAGGAAAGGGGAGAACGCAAAACATTTGGTAATGAAGACACAGAAAAAATTCTCAGTGCGTTATTTTTAATTTCTGAAAAGCTGGGGACCAGAGCAGTGTTTTAATGCTGGGACCTTTCAAAAACTCTGCCCTAATCGGGCACAGAGGCAGTCTCAGTCTCCTCCGTGCTCAGATAGGGAGCCCTAAAGCTGACCATACACCTCGAACCTCCTCTGAGTAGCAGAGCTGACATCCTAATTAACTAGATGCTTCACATTCCAGCACTGAGCTATTATGTATGTTTTGGGAGAGAAGGACGTAAGCAGAAGTCTAAGTTCATAAATAAATCTACACAAATAGCTAATATTTTGATAAACCTGTTTCTGTTCACAAATGTGCATGGTAAGAACCGAGACTTTACCTAAAAGAGGTGAAAAGCATGGGCTGATGCCTGGCTGGGTGTCTTATTTACAAGGGGAACTTGTTTCTTTTTTTCTGTTCACACATGGTTTTTAGCTTTTGCGTGCTTGAAGCTTGTCTGGATGATGAACATCAAATTGATACAGGGAAAAAGCTATGAAACCCAGAAATTTCTTCTTGAAGCGCTTTAAGAATGCGGTATGTTTGGACAGAAAAATATTGTAATGAAAATAACGCAGCTTACTTAAAAGATACATTTTTTTCTTTCAGGGAGGATGTCAGAACAGCCAACGTCATTGCGGCTGAAGCAGTAACATGTCTGGTCATTGACAGAGAGTAAGTACATTGTTTTCCTGCCTTGGGGTCGGGTCTATCTCCAGTTCGCACCTTTTCCAGTTTGTAACTAGGACCTTTGATCATTTTCTCCAGAGGGGTCATTTAATTTTGAGTAATACAGTCCCGGAATATATGTGTCCTTGCTGAAGTACGGGGAAGGTCCCCCTAAGTTAATAAGGCAAAACTCAGTAGCCACAAATGTGGGCAATTAGGAGGCGCAGAAAGACAAAATGAAATAACCGGGGAGATGGCATTACTGTGGAAACGGATCCAGGCGTTATGGTGGAACACAGATTGAGTTGGTGTCGGCAAAATGTCATGGAAGTCATCAAGCTTCTGGCAAATGTTAGAGCAAGATGTTGTTATTCTAATCCGTGTGGGGATGGAGAGCCCTTGTCCAAAGGACGTAGCCCTGCTTGAAGCTCCGCGGCTCAAAGGACACAGAGACGATCAGAAGAGTAAAATAATGTCTTATATAGGGAGCTCAAAGGAATTAGGGGGGGAATAATCTAGAAAATAAGTGCCTGAGCTCTAGAAAACTGTGCTGCAAATTCAACTGCTCTCTACAGTTGCTGGGAATGGGATTTAAAAAATCAACATTACCTTGAAATTCAACATGACTCGTGGGGTGTTTTTCCAGTTGTGAGGGCAGTGAAGCACTGGCACAGACCGTCAAAAGGTAGAGACAGCTCTTCCCCGGGAATCCTTCCAAGGGAGCGTAGTATAGATCTGTGAAGCCGTGAGAGAGGCAGGTAGGATGAATGGGGATTGACTTTTCACTGCCTCCCCCAATGCATGAACCCAAAGAAACCTGCAGGAGGGAGGCAAAAGCCAAAAGGAGGCGGCTCTTCATGTGGGTATCGCTCACGGAGCTGTAGGAAAATGAGGAGAGTTTGCAAGTGTTCAAATGGAGAAGAAATCCATTGGACTAGTTAAATACATAGGACCTACCTCTGGCCTAGGAACTTTCAGAGAGCTGTAGGAGAATCCCAAGGCTATCACATCACAATTGCTTGCTCAAGAGTCCTTGAACTCTTTCCTGGGCACATAGACTTGATGTAAGATACCGTCAAAGGTCAGATGGTGGGTTAGGAGTGACCTCTGAAGCCCTTCTTATGTTCTGATGAGGTATGTGAGAGATGCTCAAGTATCTTGTAGGGGTGATCTACATACACTCAATCCTGCTTTGACACAAGTGTTTTGTATTCAGTTATCTTACAGTCCTTCATTTCCAGAAACCTAGTGTTCTGTAATGGCTGAACTGGGGAATAATACATCAAAAATCCTAGGTCTTCTGATATGTTAGTTTGCTTATGATCAATTAAAAAATACATGGTTTATGCACCAAAAACAGACGGCGAATATCAGGGGTGGCTTTCCTTCTCATACACAAGCAAGGGAGCCTGTTAGATAAACGACACACTATCCCTTATCGTTCTGTGGGACAAAGAGGAGAAGAATTGAGATAACTAGGTTATTTACCAAGCATTAATTTGGAGAAATACAAAGCAAGAAGTAATCCGTGCTTTTTTTCCTGAACACTTCTGTAAGGGTTATTTTTGCTTCGCACTGTGAGCACTGAAAAACCCAAATAACTAGTAATTGCAGGGTCAGTCATTCCTGATCATTTTACAGACTGTGTCTTTGCTTGTCTCCTGTGCTTTCTTCTCAGTATAAAATGCCCTTGAAATAGTAAGGAAGTACAAGTTAAATTTAAACTGATGAAGCTGTAGCTGATCTATACCAGAGATTCTAGTAATGCTCTGCAATTAGTACCAGAGTAACACTATTTATAAGAATCCTATTTATAGTGGAAGAAAAGTAATGGTATTTATAACACTATTTGTAGTTCAAGGAAGGTTGTCCTGTGTCATGCCCAGTTCTGACTTTCTTGTTCTAGCTCTTCTCTTAGATTATTATTTTATAGGCATGCGAATAACTGTAGAAGCTAATTTTAATACGGAGAAAATCTACTAAGACTTCTGTAAATTTGGAAAACTCTGCAGACGCTGTTCTGCTAATGAGGAAAAATAGCATTTCTTTATATCCGGATACACAGAATATCACAGCATTTGGTTTGTTCTGGTGGTGATGGTAAATGTTCATGTTGAGTTATATGCAAGGCAGCAGTGGAAACTGGAAGTCAGCTTTACCTACAGTCGGAAGCTGTTCTGTGCAGGAGGAGGAGTGATACACGTCATTAAGGTTGCCTAATATTTTCTGTTACAACACAAGCTCTTTGCTTAATCAAACGTAACTCTTGAAGCAGCAATTTCCATGCTTTACGTGTGTCTCGATCTGAAACGTTTCAGCAAAATTGATGTAGCAATTTCGAAGAACAAGTTATGGGAAAATATCATTTCCTTAATGCTCAATCCATTTCTCTGAGAAACGGGAGGATTTCAGTCTTACTGAGAATAGGGGTTAATATTACCCATTGGTATTATCTTGTCATCAGGGTAGCTCTTCCAGCTTGCTTGTAAATGTCTTCAACAAGACATCCAAAAATTATTCCACGCAACACCTGAGAGCCACACTGCTAATACAGCTGCCACACTCCCACCTCGTTAACACTTGAACTGCAAGAGTCACACCTTGGTATCACAGCAAGTTATTCCTGAGAGAGATGTAAGATTGATCTCTGGATGTGGCAATATTATTAGCAACTGTAGGGCCGCTTACGTTGCTGGAGGATTTTGAGGGTAATAATACAGGAAACTTTATAGGGGTGAGCCACGCCACCAGAGAAGCTCTGGGAGAGTTGGGTTGGAGATGGGATGTTGCTTAAGCATGAAAAAGTTAAATGGTTTGCATAAAATAATTTCTGAAATTCAAAAAATATGTATTAAAATGCTAGAGGGGTGAAGCTGTGGGAATTGAAAATACCATGAGGAAAGCCAAATATGATAGGTCTTTAATTACCAAACTGACGCAATGTTGGTGCTGCCTTGCTTTTTAATGGCCTTGTGAAACAAGAAGGCCATTACAGTCACAAAAACACTCCAAAAATGCCCAGATAGTAGCATAGCTATTTCTTGCCAGTCTACGTAGACATGCTTTGCAATAGTGGATTGTCACCATCCTTTGTGATGTAGAAAGGAGCAGAGTCATGTTCTAACAAAGATCTGCAGTGCAGCAAGCATTTGATGGGTCCCACAGACTTTAAGCCATTTTGTTCCCACTTGTCCTGAAAATATCTTTTTGAAGGACAACTTGACATTCTTTCCGTCTTGCAAATATCTTTTTTTAGTTACTTCCTTTACCAGAATAATGAATTTCAGGGGGATTTGGTCCTTAACACTCTCTGGCTTCAGCAGCAGTCTCCACCATGCGGGAGGTGAGATGAAGGTGATCATCCGGCTCCAGCCAAGCTGTAGGAGAAATTTCAGCTGACTTTGCTAAGGCTTAGTGTCAAATTATGCTGCGGTTCATTCCCATGTGACCACATTGGGAGTACCATTAATTTTGGACACCCGAGGAAGAGGACTATGACAGCAGATAGACTATTTGCTGTAACATTAAGAGTTGTCATCTTGTCAGAAAAAAATAGTGTTGTCCTACCTGTTCCCACCTATTTCAAAGAAACAAGCGCAGTAATTGGTAGGAAAAATTTCCAGGGGATTTCACTTTATAGTCAAAGTTTCTACACACCCATGCACGCTGTCATTGAAGGAGGTTCCACTAACCCAGTAGGGAAAGGAAAACAAGACAGCAACGAGGCTGATCAAATGAGGATGACAGCTTTGCTAAGGGATCTCAGCACCGGGCAGCCTGGTGTCTTCTCCATGCTCACACTTAATGGTGAGACGGGGTTGATTCCGCCAGGCTGTCTGAAGGGAAAGAGATGTTCTTCCTGCCAACTGTGGAGCATAGACCCAACTGCGGGGCTTGAAATTGGCTTGAAAAGAAGTTCAGCAGAATCCACCTATTGTTCACAGGAATTGTGAAAAGATACATCTGACCATTTCAAGGAATTTGTAGAAGCCTTTGGATACTTGGGGAACCAGGCAGCTCATTGCAAAAGTTCAGTCTTCTTCTGGTCAACCATACGATCTAGATTAATATTTTATAATAGTTGTTAGTTGTCAGGTGTCTTTTATTCTTTCTCAATGCTAAGAGCAATTTCTTCTTTACAATTCATAGGGTTTCTGTGTTTATGACTTGCTAAGCCCCGATGTGAAATAAAATCGAGACTATTGCTAGTTAAGTGTTTCCTATTGTGATTCTGCAGCAATTCAGCCTCTGGCTGATGGACAACGTTGGTGCCTCCAAAGTGTTTCAAGCTTGGCCCTGTTGCAGCTCATCTTGGGGAATTTTCAGGCTCTCTGGAGGGGTTATTAGATTTGTTGCAGAAGTACAGTCGGGCTGACTGGGGGGAAGGTAACAATTACAATATGCTGGATTTGATGGATTGGTCCTCTAGGAAATTTTCTATAAAACATCTTCCAGTAAAAATTGTCTAGACGCAAGCGGGACAACCTTGAGCATCTGTTCTGTGAATCAATTTGAATAAACACAGACAGACAGACTTTATTTGCAGCTACTTCGTATGGAGATAAAACGGTAAGGAAACATTTTAAATATTCCAGGTGGGTTTAGATTTTCTCACTCTGGATTTTACTTTTTTGTCTGTATTTGAAAGCCTGATTTTGGTTTTTAACGGGGCTAGCTATGAGGTGTCAAGCAAGGTTACTGTATCAACCCTCTTGGCAATGGAAATTGGAGGAAAATAAAATTAAAAAATATTTTCCTGGCATGACTGACCCCGTACAAGCTGAGCTGAACTCTTTCTTTGGAGATTTTAGTTTTTGCTGCTTTGCTGTTTTTCCCAGCTGGGGTGAAGTTTATCCATGGAGAAAATTGGCTATGAGGAGAGAATAGAAAAAAATGAAGAGAGAAGGTCACGCGGAGAAAAGAAACGAGCGGTTTTCTAGTTAGATTCTTCTTGTTGTGACCGAGATGATACTTCAACAGCATTGAGATAGGCCATAAAAAAGCAACTCAAGTGAACTTCACTATCTTGCCCATTCCTAAGTCTTGCTTAAGATATTAAGGATATTAGACAAACTTTGTTACTCCTTTCAGTGACCTTTTTTATTTGCCCATGCAGTGTTTCCCTAGACAAAGATTTATTTGCATTGCCAGAAAAAAATTGGATGTTTAATCCTGCCACATTTTCCTAACCACATGAAAGCAAACCAAACTGAGCTATTTTAAATTGCACTTTAAGCCTTAGGTCATGTCTTATAGGAGGCTTCTTCCACGTCTTCCAGGAGGATTATGGTATTACTGTGTCTGGCTTAATTGCCTAAATTTGCTTTGCTTTCTCTGTCATCCGTCAAGGGTTTGGCTTCATCCTACAGAACATCTTCAACATAAGAAAAATAAACCTTGATGTGTTGAATGAGCTGAATTTTTCATATTTTCACTGCTGAGTAAGGTATTTTGGTGGGAAAAGGTATTCTGGTGATTAACACGTCTTAATATTGAAAATTGCAGCCTGCCTTCCTAAAAGCACTTAATGCCATCTCCATGCAGGAGCAAAGGGGTCTTTGCCGCCTTCATTCATGAGTTCCTGTTGCTTTCCCCAAGCTGCATAAATTATTTCCTATGTTGTATCATTTAAAATATTACGAATTAATCACAGTGGAAAGCTCAGTGAATTTGTGTGGGCGGAGGATACATCCAGAGCAGCGATGACTTCATTATGCAGAAGGCCACGCTGGAAAAGCCCGTTACAGCAAGCAGCTCTAGATACCTCTATAGGTATATATATATATATATATATATATATATATAGGTATATAAATACCTCTCCCGACTGTGACCTCTTGCATTACACTCACTACGATAATGGATAAAATACAGCTTTTTCCAGCTGCTGTTCATAAAGGAAGATACTGAAGCTTCCTTTCATTTTTCTGGAAGCCACCTCCCCGCCTGCTGCGTGCCCACGGGGGGCACCTCGCGTAAGGTCAGGCATCTCCTGATGCAGCAGGACACTTAAGTACCCACTTAAGACCATACAACATGTTTAAGCTGCTTGGGCAAAGTGCGATTCAAACAGTTCCATCGCCCTTGAGGCCGAAGAGAGCATGAAGTCACCCTGGTTAACCTCCTGCGTGGCAGGATATTGCGTTTCCCACAGCTGCCCTCACCTCAACCCAAAGACACCGGGGCAGCAAATTCTGCTTATTGCTTTATTTTCACAAACAGCTGGGGGTTGGAGCTTTTGGGGCAGTAGGTTTTTCATCTGTGGCTCTTTATCCTATATAATGCCGTGTGATCTGAAACCAAGGGATTTTGAGGGGGGGAAATGCACATGGTGTGCAAACTGTTACCTTTATCAGCCTGCCCTGTATTTTCCCCACCTGCTGAACAGCATTAATGCTCTTTCCTAAAAGTCTTCGTTGAGAGAAGGCCATATTAAGTATTCTGTTCTTATTCATAAATTCGGAAATAAGGTCCTAAATGGTGATTATTTTTTTTTTTCAATGTTTTGAACTTTCCAATTAATTTTTTTTTCGACTTCTTAATGGCCATTTCCCTTCTTCAGCTCCATGCTTAGTGCCTCAGGAGAGCGTCACGAACATATGGAAGCCGGGGGAAATGCAGGACTTTCATTTCTGAAGCTGTGACCTTAAGGCAGAGATTAGTCAAGAGGCTGTAGTTTCCAACAGTTCATCCTTTCAAATTAGCTTAGCTCGTTTCTCATTTTCCAAGGGGTGCTTTCTTTCTTGAAAAAAGGAAAACCTACGTGGGACAAACACACTGGGAATAATTCCTATTTCCCATTTAGTGTCTGACACTGTGTAATATCACTCCAAAGACGTAACAGTTAGGTATTGTATTTTTTTTTCCCCTGGAGTGTTGCGTGTTAGTTGAATTAATGGTCATTGGGTCCATTTGTTTGAGTCACTCATGATATAAAAAGATTTTCTAATTCTTTTTCCGATATGCCTATGCCCTTTCTGTCTCCCCTGGGACAGAGGATGGTTTTAGGGGACTGCTCCAGCTACTCACAGCTCGTACAGAACATATCTCAGCACCGACTGTATCAGACCCTCCTAACATTTCACCCTTAGTTTAACCCAATTAAAGCCACATTTCCTCTTAAATGCCATTAAGCAATTTGGCTTATGACAATTTGCTTGCCTTTCTGCCCTCACTTTTTTTTTCCTTCTCTTTTTTTTTTTCTTTTTGCTTTCTTTTGGCTGTGTTGTTGGCTGCTGGTTCTCTAAAGGTGAGAAAGCTAAGATACCGAAATAAAGATTATCCCTCACTTTGAAAGGGGAGGAATTTCTAGGGTTTCTGGTTGGAGGACAGGGATGTGGTGCTGCCACCTCACCATTGTGGGACTTACCAGCCACGCTGAGAGATTTACTCTGAGACTTATATTGGAGGGAGGAAAAACTTCAGCAGTAATTGCGGTGGGTTCAGTCCCTAAGAGAGCTACATCAATAAGTTTGGATCTTCTTGGCACTGGTTATTGCACTTCCACCCCTTCTCCGGTGTGTCTGAGGCCGCGTTTCATAGCAGATGCCTGGCCCTGGCCCCGGTTTGGTCAGTCATGGCCATCCCAGGCAGCAAGGGATGGCACCTGGTTGCTACCAAAGAGCCGCGTTGGCTTGCTTGGCTCCCAAATGGGAAACTCTTCCTCTAAAATTGCGTACCTTTATTTTTACAGCTCCTTCAAACATCTGATTGGCGGCCTAGATGATGTTTCCAATAAAGCCTATGAAGATGCAGAAGCAAAAGCAAAGTAAGTATCTGCTTGTTGTGTTCAGCATAAAATCTTAACCTCGTTTATATTGATCGTACGTCATTGTGATTTACAACAAAAATCAGGTTTTTCTGAACACAGTAGTTGTTGTCCCCAGCTCTCTCCATGAATATGGGAGGACCAGGGGGAGATGGGTCTCCTCAGGTAGCGCCCAGAGCCATGTGGTCCCAAGGTCCGCCTTGATCGCAATGTTTGAGTCCGCAGAAGTGTTGGATATTCAAAATGTATTGCAAAATAATTCTCTTGAAATATTTTAAGGCGAGAAATTACAGATCTTGGAAAGCTCAAGCAGTGAAGGAAATTGTGGTTGAATATGATTTGTTTCTTTAGAGAACTCTGATCTTTCTCAGACATTTTCACAAAGTCAAAACGTGTTCTGAGATGAGGAACGGGAAATCAAGTTTGTCATTTTTGAATGAATACTAGAGCTACTTTGATGTGATATATTCTATATTTCTACTATAAATATTCATTCCTTTCAGAAGTGAGCTGTGGTGTATTTTAAAATATTTCCAGAAAAACCCCACTCTTCATTCATTCTTGATCTACAATTTGTTTTTAATAGGAAAACTTTGTTATGTCTATACTTCGATTCTGTACCAACAATAAAGGTCTTGAAGAGGAACTTGTTCTGATTAGAGGGATACTGAATATAAGCCAGTGCAATTCAAAAGCAGAAGTAGTTTAAAAGAAAACAGAAGTTGCTCTATATAAAATTATTATACTTTTCCTTTTACAAAATTATTTTACTTTTCTTCTGTTGGGTTTTTTATTATTATTACCACACTAAAGAAGGGGATAGGTGTTTTCTCAAAGTCAAGTACTTGGTGTAACCGTTAATCGGGTTCTGCAGCCATCTAAATTTAAGGTTGCTCTTAAGATATACACAGCAGCTTCTCATTAAACCAGAGGGGTTTGGAATAGTGTGTAACAACGGAATTTGGCACTTCTGTGGAGAGAAAATGAGAAGCCCTAATTAGGTAGTTGGTTAAAAATAAGTTTTTGCTTGTTTGTTTCAGGAAGTAAATATGCATCCCAAGAAACTTAGTTTCTTGGACAAGACTTGCTAATATTGCAAAGTACACACAAATTAGGATAATATTTTCTTTTTTATGATCTTTGAGTGATATTAGAAATACATTTTTAATCACATTTAATTTATTTTAAGGTACTAAAAGGCACCCCAGGGTTGCGTTTTTGTTTAGAATAATATTTTCCTACCCCAGTTCAAACATGTAAACTTTCTTCTTCGGCTACTTAAGTTCCCTAAAATTCTTGTCAACTGAATTAGAAAGGCAGGAGGCTATCAGCCTCTTTTACCATCCCAGAAAATAGGTATTTGGGGCGCAGAATGCAAAGCCAAATGGACACAGTGCTATAGCAGCAGATAAGTAGCTGTTAGATATTATAGATAAATGTATATCATAATATATGTTATCTATCAGTACCAGCTGAAAGCATGGCGTTCTAACACCAGTAGCAGCTTGTCCAAAGCATTTTACAAAGTGCTGGAAAATTAACTTAAGCAGCTTCAGAGAGATGGTCCCAAGTAGCCCAAGCATGTGCTGCTATTATTTTAGAAATTTTTTTTTTTAGTGTTACTCTTTGGATTATTTTGATTTCCACGTGAACAAAAAGGAAGAAAACATTGGTAATGAAACTGGGAATTTTTGGTTTGAGTAATAACATGATGTTATCATCACAGAAGCTTTTATAAGGTCACACCACCACCCCTTAGCACCAACCAAATTTGCACATAGGACTTGCCATTCCCCATTTCATGGTCTGTCTTTCGCATCTACAATTTGAAGCTGTATTATTAATAGAGTATCACTTAGTAATTTATTGTCATAGGCATTTCTTGCATATGCAGATTCTGTTGGAGACTTTTTCAGGATAGTTTTGTGAATTTTAGGGAAGGGCTTTCAGGAGCCCTTCTGTGCTTTATAAGGTGTCTTTAAGGGGGAAGCTGCAGCTTTGGACCTGCTTGGGATAAACTCAGGCCAGTGTTGACCTTAACATTTTTGAGCTTTGATCTTCTTTATTCCTCTTCTCTTCTTCTAATGCCAAGTATTTCATCCCTCCAGAGGGGCAAAGTGAAGAATTCCTAGTGATGGAGGAATTGTGCCCCAAAAGGAGGAACTTATTAATTTTTAGAGCAACTTTTAGAAGTCAGAGGCCTGTGCTTAAGTCCTGTCACTCGAGACTGTAGGTGACAGTGACATTATTGCCCTTTGCATATTGACGTTCTGACTTTGAAAAAGCATAAGGGATCAGTGCTGTCTGCCTGGAGAAACATTTAAAAAAGGAATATCCTTTCAAAAGACATGGCATTTATTAGTCAAATACCATATTCCCATATTCACATTTGCTTGACTCCTTGAAAGCAAGCACGTGCCTGAGAAAAGACGAATAGAAGAGGGAAAAATGGCAAAGTTACTCTGGGAGTAAAGTGAGAGGCGTTGGAAGCTGCTGCAGAAAGTTCTGTTGCTCGAGAGTTATTGTTTCTGTATCTTGCAAGATAAAAGTCATCTGGGAGAAAAGTCTACTTGGCATAAATTTTAACCTGGATTACTTTTCAAGCAGCTGCTAATTAGCTCCAGCTAATTATCCTTCAAGGGCTTATCTTTTCCAAGGGTAGCTTTGTGAAAGGGAAGAACTCGGCACATAAAGCACGTTTGGGTTTGGTGAAGCTTTACCTGACTTAAATCACATAAAAAGTAATTTTCCCTCTTTTTTGCATCCTTGTAGCTAGCGTCACTTTTTCAGTGCTTGTGTGGCCGGTGGCAAAAGGCCTTTGGATGGATGGAAATTTGCTTTGTACCCGTGTCTCACCGTGTATCAGGTGGATCAGGATGGTCCATGCAAAGGTCAGGCGTTCCGCAGGTGTAACCACACTGAGCAAATACAAAGGATATCGTTGTGAGCCATCATTGCAGCATGTCCGAGCCTGCTTTTGGCTGGCGTGGTGGCCACGTTCAAGGGCCTGAATGTGAACAATTTAATATTTTCTTGTCAGTTGCTGTCAGTTAAGAAATATGAACTGAAATGATGCCTATAAAAATATCTACAAAATGGAAGCAAATGTATTTTCCTATAAATCTACCATATCAATGTGATTATTAAATTCCTGTTAATTTCTAGGCTCCTGTTCAGCAAAAGCACAGGTTTAGACTAGATCCAATGCAAGTTCATGTTCCTAAAGCAGGGCTTCGGCCACAGGCAGTTTATTGCAGAAATGCCTACTAAGTTGGTGGTACTGGTGGGTTTTTCTTTATCTCCATGCTAGAGCATGACCGTGGGGTTACAGAGCTGAAAAGCCCCGGTGCACAGTGTGGCTGAGCAGATGTTAGGCAGAAGGTACAGGGTCAGAAGATCTTTCTGTGTATTCAACAGTCCTCCAGGTCTAAAAGGGCTGAACAACTTTTTGTGGAGTTTATTTCTTGGCAGCCTGGTGCTTTCCCAGCTTAGCCTTGAAACATGGCTAGGGTGCTCCCAGAGAGGTGGTGGAGTCACCATCCCTGGAGGCATTTAAGAAACGTGTAGATGTGGCACTTCAGGGCATGCTCTAGTGCCCGAAATCGTGGGGTCTTTTGTGTGTGTGTGTATGGTTGGACTTGGTGATCTCAGAGGTCCTTTCCGACCATGAAGATTTTCTGATTCTGTGACCTTTCCATGACATGGCTGTAGCAAGAGAGAGCCTCTCCCGTGTCACAGAGACAAGGACAGCAACAGGGCGGCCCTCACCACCAAGCTGGGAAAGCTGGCAGCTGCCTGGGCTCTGCCTGGCCAGGCAGACCCACTCTGATGACCAGGGTGTCTGTGCTGTTTTTCTCCTGTCACATCCAGAATTATCTGCTGATGTTGATCTTTGGTGGCAGTGGGGCTTGAAATTAATACCCTGTTGAAGTCCAGACGCTGGTGCCTTCATGCTGTTGTTCCAGGCTCTCTACAGATGCAGGCTAGATTGCACTTTTTCCTTGTTTATTTTTTATTCCAGCTGCATTGCAACCCTGGGGGAATAAGTCATGGTACTCACGGGCAAAATTGTCTCCTTTTCATAGGAGTCAAGGGGGCAGGGACCTTTGTGAACGTATGCAATGCCTTTTCCTTGCCTGGAAGCTCTGGCCCCAAATGCCCTCCATCTTTACTTGAGCTGTATTTTCATAATGAGCTCCATGCAAACCTTTTATTTAACTGGGCAGAGGCATCCCTGTTTTCACTTTGCACCTCCTCTCTCACGACGTTTATTCCCATCAAAGCATCCTAGCAGTTCATTGACTTAGCTTTGGTGCAGAGGGTGGTTATTAATATTTTTCAGTTGTATATGCATACTTTGTCCATACTTTCCCCCTTCCACCCTGGCTTTAAAAGTGAAATTGCTTTTATTCTAATGAGAAAGGTACAGCTTTACCGTTTGACCAAGCAAGGTGGTATGGTGCCCCGTCTTTTTTATCTTCTCATTTGCTCTTCACAAACTGGTACTGTGTACCCCAATACCTTTGAGCACTAGCTTGTTTGAAGATGCTGGTTTAGGACAAGTTTTTGTGTCCCAGCCATGAGCAAGTGCGTGTGTGTGCATGGTTGGACTGAAGCCTGCTCCTGGCATCTCCCAGCGGCTGGGAGCTGGTGCTCAGGTGCCATCTGCTGTTGAAGGCTTCCCTCAAGCTGCATCCAATGATTGTGTTTTGCAAGATTAAATCCTCGTATCCCCCAGTCCATCTAGTTTCTCCTTTGCCAGCGTGTTTACAAGAGAAAGTATTTTCAAGTGTCCTGTGTGGCTCCTCGGTGACGGTCCTTGGAGGGCTGCAGCTGGCTCTACATGTGTCTCCTTTCTATACAGCCTTTTCTTCTGCTTCATGAGGTTGTCTTTGAGAGTTATTTTAGTGGTTGAAGTTGCCTCTGGGAGTTGAAAACTTGTTGCATATGGATAGGGTCCGTAAGCAGCACACATCCAGGGGAACAGATGCGTAGAGAAAAACGTTGGTGACAAGGACCTGCTGTACAGGTTTAATTGCATTTTGGTGGAGCTTTCATTTGGGCTACTTCAAGTCTGGTTCCCTGGACTCAATGTTAAACAGTGCTTGGGGCACATAGATCAGTTCCTGAGGTGTGTCTTCCAGTTCAGCACCACCAGAGAGGAGCCCAGTTCTCACATTCTTGTCCCACTCAGAGGCAGGAGAGGGACTCCTCAGGGGACTTGCTTCAGAAACATGGTCCTCATCTGGCCTATGAGATATTTTTATGCACCTTGCATATAAAGAGTGCTCTTTATTGATTCCCTGTTTGCAGTGTTTTTCTGAAGGTGGTTGGTAGTGATCTGGTCATGTGTGTTGGTGTGCCTGTAGCGTAGACATCTGCTCTTTGGTGGTCTATAGGTGGAAGTTCTGGCCAGCTTCTCCGTAAACGTACTAAGGCTGGAGTTGACCCTTCAGCTCCAAAAAAATGGGCCGTGGCACATAAGGGAACCAACAAACTCCTGTTTTGGTAAGAAGGGAAAGCTTTGAACACAGATGCTGTGTTGCCAGGCTCACTGGTACGTGATG
This sequence comes from Limnodromus scolopaceus, assembly GCA_028565335.1. Taxonomy (NCBI): domain Eukaryota; kingdom Metazoa; phylum Chordata; class Aves; order Charadriiformes; family Scolopacidae; genus Limnodromus; species Limnodromus scolopaceus. The sequence goes on from JAOXNO010000002.1 coordinate 1,180,741, forward strand.
GTTTTGAGCCAGTCTGTCAGTTTGGGGTGAATAATACGTAACCCTGTCTATTAGGAAAGAATACTTTTTATTTCTTTATCTTGTTTCCATTAGAATGTAGAAAAAATAAGCCAAGAAAGATTTTAACCCCTGCCAAAAGGGAAATTTTCAGAGTTAAAAGTTCCAAAAGAGGAGCTACCAATAAAAGAGAATGATTTAATTAAGGTCTGACTTTCTGTTGGGAGACAGATTTGGAAAAATTTGGCTGAAATAATTCAGCAACGCGCAGAGTGCAATTAGATTAGTAATTTTTCTGCAAGAGGAAATATTTTCTGGCTCACAGCATTAGGAAGGTCTGGGCAGCCTTCAAGCTGTAATAATTGGCTCCATCTCCCTCTGTGTCAATTGTTTTCTGAATTAGGGACCATATGAGAACTAGCTTTTGCCTTGGCTACCTACAGTGCCAGGCTGGGGCGGGAGACCCTCATGAGACATACGAAAAGGAAGGGGGAAATGCTTCTTAATGCTATAAAAAGTAGAGGTTGCAATCATTTCTTTTCGGCTTTGTAAATAATTAAAATAATTCTCCTTCTTGTTGAGTGCCGGGGAGAAATCATAACGGATCATTAATACCTCTTAAGTTTGTATGAGTTTAAAGACCTTGCTGTTTAGAAGAATCGAGAGTTTAGATAGCATCATTTGGCCTCTGGTATGCAAGAGCTTTTTTTCTTTCTGCTGGATAATTTTGCGTAGAACAGAGTTTAGCCTTAAATAATATGTAATTTCATACTGAAGTCACCGGTAGTTTGTATCCAAGTCTGGCTATCGAATTTTCCCAACTGCTGCAATAAATAGGTGTTTACTTATTTTTTCAGTTCTCAGAAATCATTTTAAAAGGTGAGAGCCCATTGAGATAATGTGCAGGGTGATATCCCTAAATAAAGGTAGAGGAGGCTGCTAAATTATGACTTTCTTTTTCAAAGGTGAATTGCTCTTTGCTTGCAGACTTGCTTTGCTCGTGCAGGCACCTGCACTGGGTAGGCTTTATGGCTGCTTTCCTCTTGAGAAAATAAAATGCACTGTGTAATGCACTGTGTCGCTCACAAGGGATGTATTAAATTAGCTTTTAAACCCGGGTCATTTTTGTCTAGGTAATAATCTGTATGCTTTCCTCTTGCTAACTTGACCTTTCGATATGATAATGGGCTGTGTCAGATGCCAGATGGAAGCGCCAGTGAAAAAAAAACCAGTGCCTTTGAAGCAGGCTGATATTAGAATATTTTACTGCATTTGTTTTACGGAATTAGGGGCTGGACTGATGAAATAAAAATGGAGCAGAAAGCTTTCTGGTGATAATGAGCCTCATTCCAGAGGAAGCAGAAAATGTTGCAGCAAATGCACCCGCGTGCTTGGCAATTCCCGTTGTACGTGGTAGCACTTGATGGAGACGGAGACTGGTGCATTAGTGCATTAGAAATATTAGCCATTCCCTTGACAGTTGTCTAAATACTTGTTTCAGAAGGCGCTGAAAATTCTTTTCTAGTCTGAGCACGGTCACTTAGAGCTTGGTGGAGCACAGTCTCAGTAGCTTTATGCAGAAACTTGGGCAAACTTTGGCATTCGGGAGGGACGGGGTGGCAAAGGCAGCATTAAAACAGTTTTGCACGGTTTCTGGGTCTGTACGTTTGGTGTCCAGCACATTTTTTAGCTGTCCTGAAGATTTTTCTAAGTAGCTTTGTTGAGATTACACCACTGGAAGATGGGCTATTTCTGTCCCACTTTCATCTGTGATCTTCTGACTTAAATAGAGGGACACTTTAGAATAGAGTCAAATATATTATAAATAAAACTCAGTGATCCTTCTACTATAGGAAGCTACTGGTTTTTAGAATTTCTGGAAATAGTTCTGGGATCATTTGTGGCTTTTCCAGCACTGGAGTTGCCTGCTAGACCGGTTGTCCTTGGTTGAACCTCAACAACTTGTATGAGATCCATGAGGAGTTGAGTCACACCTTACTTTTACGTCCAAGCGTTGGTCAGGGAAAGGAAGGAGGAAAAGAGCTGAAGGGCAAGTACGTGGATGGTGCTGGCAGCCAGGGAATGTTTGGGAGGAAGAGATTTGGGCTCCGGGGGGGGCAGCAGCAGGGGAAGAGGTGGGGGAGCACCATCTCCCCGCTGCTGAATTGTCTTGGCCAAGTTGGAAAAGGTGTTGCCGGATAATTTCTTCCCACTTACCCAAGGAACTTCCCAGGCTGGGATGTGATGGGAATAGCTCCGAAGGTTGAAAATGTTGGTGTACAACTCAGCAGAGATAGGGGAAGGAGCAGAGGGTGGAGGTCCATATTTCAAAGATGAGTGAATATTAATTGTTTTCCCTGTGAAATTTAGTAAGCGTGGTACCTGAAAACCGTGTAGCAAATTCAGTTGACCCCAGAACAGTAACTGTGTCCAATTTGAAGATGAAATTCAATCGCTGAACTGTGAAACAGAAGAAATTTAATCCCCCTGTGAGTGAAAGACTCAATGCAGCCTTAACTCTGAAGTTACTGCTGACACCTCCATCCCACCAGCAGCTGATCCACCGCAACAAACCTTTTTTCTTCTTTCCCTTTTTCCCTGTGAAGAATACTGATTCAGTTTTCCCGAGAGCTCAAATTAATTTCCATATATGTCTTAGAGTATATATGTAGTCCAGATTAAAAGTCGGGATTTCTACCGGCGTCTCGTCCTTGCCTGGTGGGCATGAGCAATATTGGATCACTGCGAGGCTGGCAGTGTGATGCCACCTGCCTTGCCAGCACTCAACTGCAAGACTCTCTTATTTTGATTTCTCTAAATTTTGCCAAATGTTAGGCGCTAAATCAAAGGCTGGCCAAGCGGTGGGGTAGAAGAAAGAGCGAATGATACAGCCGAGGTGGGTCTCTGCCTTCACTGCAGGACCCACACGGTGCAGCATTTCGCTCTCGGGGTGCAATGGGAAGGTGACAACCTGCCACTTACTCTGTAACACCGAGTAAAGGAGGTTTATTGAAAAAAAACCTGATGCTTCCAACATTGTTGATGGATTCTGAGAAACTGCTGCCGTGTGATAATATTTTTTCCATTTGCTTGTTTGCAGCACTTAGGGCATCCTACACCCCACAGCTGGGCAGTGCACTTATTTGTACTGACTATGCTCTGCTCCACTTACATTGATTTACTTTGATTTACATTGATTTACCCTCGGTTTTGCTGTATTTCCTCAGTGCCTGACTGAATACTCCATTAAATGATTTGAAAAGTGCTGAGCTCTAAATCTTTAAATCATCTGGAAAAAAAAAAAAAAAGGAAAACCTGTTCTCATTATTTAACTGATCCCACAGCTTTTACGTAGGTATAGTAAGATGAAACATCAAAAATATAGGTAACATGAAATTTTGATTATGTAAGAAAGCTCAGTGTCTGTAATTTTTTAAAGATAAGATCAAAGTCTGATCTTGCCTGTTATATTGGGCGTTAATATAAAACTGTACCTGGAGGTTTACAATAGGGCTATTGTAATAAAATTTCTGATGTAAGTTAAAAGGACCGTATTTAAAATTCAATTTAGTGATGGGAATGAAGTGTTTCTAGCTCTATCTGCTCAGCATATCATCACATGCAAACGTTTTGGCACTCTGTCTTTACCATCTCTTAGGTTTTCCTACTTCA
>JAOXNO010000002.1:1326337-1338510 GCA_028565335.1 Limnodromus scolopaceus
TGTTCAATAACATCAGGGGTCACTACAGAAACTTGTAATCTGTGAAGCTTATGCTGTGTCACGGGCTTCTATCTTGCTTCTATCTTGCCTGGGTCAAAGGACACTGCAAATATTAGAGTTTCACAGAAGAAACAGGGGATTCTCATTCTCGCATTTCTGTCTAATGAAGTATGTAACCTGTTGTGGAAAATTTGGGAAGAAAAGGTAAATCTGTGCCTGGCTATATTCCCATTAGCTTTGGCTGAGAAAAATCACAGAAATTAGGAGTACAGGATAAGCATTTCTAATCAACTAAGCAAGAACTATTAGACATCTTTAGTTAAAATGCAAACAAAGGTGAACATTGAGGTGTTTGGAATATCATAAAGGATGGCTGGGGAAAAGAAAGACTGAAAATGTTGAAAACCAGGAAACACTAGGGCAGCACTGCTATGATGATGTCTAGCAAAAAGGTGATGGTACTTTAAAGAGCTGTTGAACTGATATTTTTGATCGTAGCATTCAATAACCCAAAAGTTCTGATACTTTCTGAGAAAAACCGGAACTCACTTAATTCTTCTTGAGAGCCATGGGAAACTGGCTCCCTGGCATGTTCTCCTTGAAGATGTTTGCTCATATGTAGTTACAAGAGTAGGTGGTTAAAGGCGATTGAACAGCATAAGATTTTTCCAATTACCCCATGATTGCAGCAACATCCTAGCCAAATAACCTGCCAGTGAATCAGCGTGAAAAATCCCAAGGCCAAGTCCAGGCCTGCTGTGCAGGTGGAGCCCTGCTGTGTGCTGACATCAAGCAGGAATTTGGCTGCTTAACAGGCTGGTTTGTTGCATATTTAGTAGCTGCAAAACATATACAAGTTTTATGTTACGACATTTGAAAACACCTCCTGTACTACTTCATACTGCCTGCTGTAGCTTTAACAAAAGCCTTGCAAGCTTTAGATGAACAGAAGAAAAGCTCTAAGTAAAACATGACACGAAGCCCAGCAGCATCAGAGCATCTCAAAACGATGTGCTAAGTCAGAAAGAGAAATAGCAGAACCCCGTGTAGTCATCAGTCAAGTTGACTAAGGTAATCTACAGAAGTGTCTTTTGAAGTCTCCAAATTTCTCTTGGAAGTCAAAAGTTGATTTCTCTGCCATCAAGGGTATAAAATGCTGGACGCTGTTTCACTCTCTGGGTTGAAGAACATTGACTGAGAGCATTTGGGGTGTCCCCCCTTCCTAGTCCCTGAAATCATGGTGTTCTTACATAGGAAGGAGAGCAGAAACCCATGGGCTTTGCCACATAAACAAGAGGTCAAGAGAAAATCTTCAAGGTTCCCTCAGCTTTTATGATCTAGCTCTACCTGTTGCTAACAAAAAGAAACCCCAAAATATAATGAAAATATAATTTCCTAAGATGGTTCTGCCTCCTGGTTATCCACATACGTGCTACAGTACCCTCACTCCCCCAGCTCACAGCATTCACATCAGATATGGACGTAAAGCTGAGCTAACACACAAGCCAACATTGCCAATCACACGCAGCCTTTCAACCTCCACAAAGTTACAGAATAAAGATGTTTCAGGTTTGGGGTTGTTTTTCTTTCTCCCCAAATCGTTGAGAATCTCAAACTGAAAAAAAAAGCAGAGAGTTGTGAACTATCAGACCTAAATTTGGCTGTAAATTCTAGTAAAATGAATTACGTAGAATTCCTCCCCCCCGTTGAAATGAACTCTTGAGGCTGCTGTGGATTTTCAGATGTACTTCCTCAATTATAAGAGTTTTCAGGCTCCCTCATCTGTTCCGAGCTACATCCTGTAATTTCAAGTGCCGGTTGCTGTACTCTCAATCTGGTCAGCACAACTTACATGTACTTATCAGTGACTCATGCACATATTTGAAGATCTTAAGAATGAATCACATCTACATGTTTGCTGAATTCCTTCTGCTGCCTGTGAAGGAAGGCTCACACTGACGGACTGTAGAACAGAGCTCAAGACAAGAGAGACTTTGATGTTTCGGGAGTTCATACGAGTGTGCGCTCTCTGAGGAGAAGATTTAAATCAGTTTATTAAATCACGCCGACTTTGTTGTCAGGCTCAGGCAGTGACACCTCAACAAAACGGATCCTTCGATTTTGAGGCAGTAACTGAACACGAGGTATAATTAAAATGTTTGGGTTTGAATCTGGCATTTAAAATATGTTGTTGCTGCTGTTAGAATAGCTCTCTGTCAAATCAGATCAGAGGAGGAAGTGTCACTCAGCGCAACAGGCCACAGTCTGCGCATATAAATTGTCTCAAATCTTCCCTTTCAAATGTCAGCTGACAAATCAAAATGAGAATAGGCTATGCAGCATAAATACCAGTTATACATTAAAGACTTAACACAGGGCTCCTGTCTACTAGCGTCTGAGAGCTCCAAATGTAGAGAAACCACACAGAGTTAATGATAATTGATATCATATGGTCTTTATCAAAGCTTCCTCAAGAAAAGCAGCTTAAGGGAAAATCCATAAATGTGTGTCTTGACCACAGTCTACCAATCTTCTTCCGCATTGGAGCCTTTAACTAATTTGTTGGTTTAATTACTGAGGCACAGGAAAGTTTGCAAGAGTGATAATTGCACATTCTTTGATTGCTGATCATTACATCAAATGGTCTTTATGAATTAAAAATAAACCCCGAGTGTAATATGTGAACCTGGGAAATCAGTCTCTGCCTAAATCTGGAATTATAAGCCTAGTACTCCTGGCTGACAGCACAAAGTAAAAAAGCAAAACAACAACAAAGTCCCCAAAACCTGAAATTGCTGTGACAGCCACTTAACTGAAGCCTACAAAAATCTGGGATTCAAAGTGGGTCAAGCAAGATCAATGAGTCTGTGGGATCTCGTTTGAGAGAGGCTTGTTAGGTAACTTCTAATGTGCTACATACTTGTTTCTTTAATTGGAGGGGGTAGTATAGCCTACTGCGTCGTTCTGAACTAGCGCCGGAGGAATTACCAGAAGGTCAAACGGAAGAGAGAGGCAGGGGGAGGAGGAAGTAGTCATTGAAGAGACAAGAGATGATTGTGAAAGCGCTTGGAGGAGTCTGTGTGTCTGGCAAGATGCAACGGGCCAAGCTATAAACAGGAGGCAAGGCACTTACTGGCACAACCTCTTTCCTCACTTCCCTCCCAGCCTAAAGCCATGCCATTGCTGACTGTCCCCAGCAGCTGTGGAAGCAACAAAGCACAGCGGTGGCTAATTAACTGCAGTATCTACCCCAGTGTAAGAACAAAAATATTGGCCATACATACACTCACACAGGAATCAAGCATGTATCTACAAATGCCTCTGCTGAAACACCTTCATTTCCCAGAGATTAATTGAAATGAGAAGATGACAGCAAAAATGTGTCATCAGTAGTTGAATGGCCTTCATTCTGTTCTGGCTCAGCGTACAGTAGTCTTCTCTCTCCTTTCTACTGTTTATAAAATGGAGTATCTTATAAAGGTTTGCATCATTCTGCAATAAAACTTGGTCAGAGCTTACCTATGGAACAGGCCAGGCTTTCAGTCATCAGCACAGCTTTCATCCATGAAATAAACTAAACATTGCTTGAAAGATAAATTCAGGGGAAATGTTCTAAGCAAATTGACAAAACGACCAACTTTTTTTTTTTTTTTTTTTTTTTTTAATAGCCCTTCAAGAATTTAAGGGGGTGACAAGTGGTCCTGGATGACACTATGGACTGAAGGAGTCCAGAACCTGAAACACGTATGAGAAAGAGGGACCGCGTGTGCATAAATCGGGCCTCGTGTCACAGATCACTCAAAGTGCAAAAACCTCAAAGGCTAAAAATGATTGCACTAAAAACCAGGGGTGAAAGAAGAATTTGGGCAGTAACATTCCAGATGGAAGCGTCTGAGGCACAGTGGTAAGATAGCCCAAGAGACAGCAAGAGAAAAAACGGCAGCATTTACAATGCTGTAGGATGACACAATAAACTGCAATTGAAGGAAGAGACACCAAGAGTCTGATGATTACGGTTCATCAGAGCACAGAATAATGAATCCAGAGCGGGACAGATAAAGGAAGGGGTTTGAAGAGGGAGAACCCACATGACTGAAGACGTGTGACGCGGGACTGAATGAGGTACACGGAGAGACAGGGTGAGTCAGGTACTGATGGTGGCTTATAAAGGCACTGGTTTTATTTCAGATCCTCAACATCCACTCTGTCTGACTGGGAGCAAAGTGTTTGGCTAAGAGGAAATCTGGCATGTTCTCGCCCCACTTTTACAGCAATTCTTATTATATATTTCTTGCATTTCAAAGGATTCTCTTGCAGCTTAAATGGACCCAGTATTTTTCAGCAGTTCTGCTAACCTTTGTTTACTAATGTTACCTTATACCTGAAAAAGGTTCTTTATAACCTCCCCAAGACATATTTTTTAAATTAGCACAATCTCCAGACTGTGTAGTTAGACTAAATCTACTCTTCAGAATCTCTCCTCAGATCTCCATGCACCACCTTGTTCTTATCCACACACACAACCCCCTCTGAAGAAGCTATTCTGACATGCATTAGTAAATTTGAGATGGAAAAGCTATATAGGGAGAGAGAATGTAGAGTTCCTTACGCAGCACACCAAAATCTGTTTTGTAACACCTAATTAAGCAAAAGCTTCAAGAAAACAGCAACAGCATTACAGCTAAAACCCCATACTGTTTGGAATTTTTTTCCCCTAAAAATGAGGAGGATGAAATACATAAGCGAAAAAAAGCTTTGCTACTTGAACTTTTTTGATAGGTGCTTTAAGAGCAATTTCAGTTTTCAAAAAGAACATACATTTATAATTAATATATCACCTGTTTTTAACGAGGATTTTTTTGGTGTAACATGTACCTAAATACAGCTACAGTATCTCTTTATAATGCACACCATTTGCCAAGCCAGACATTACAATCATAAGGAAAGTATCTTAAAGGGTTTGTGCAGTATTTTTAGAGCTGTATTGTAAAATGCAAAGCCACAAGAGTAGATCATTATAATTCAAATTTAAAGGCAAGAAAATTCAATATTAAGTACTTTCTTCTGCCAGTGTTCGGAGACTGATACATTTATATTCTGCTACATAAAAGTACAGACAGTATTTCAGCTAATGGGTTTTTAAAGTATGCACCAACCTTAAAACTCTTATAGACAGACCAGCTTTTTGCTTGTGATCCATTCCACCCTGCAGTGCCATCACTCATGGGCAAAAGGCATCAGCAGACCAAGCCCAGACTTGGAGATCTTGATCAGAACCTGGACACCAAGTTACAAAGGGAAAAGGGAAAGAAATATTTCTACTGGCATTGAACAGTTGGTCTGCAGTCATCTTCTTTGTGCCACTCCTTATTTCATATAAATCTGTCCTATCCTCCTGAGTGTTCTTCCAGGCTGACAAGTCCTCCTATCCAGTCATTGCTTATACAGAAGTCATGCTAGACCCATCAACCATCCCATCAATCTTCTCTGGGCTTTTTCCAGTTGCTCACATCCTTTTGGGAACGAGGGGATCAGAACCACACAGACTGCTCTACACCGACCTAAAGCAGATTCATAGTGTTAAGATCAACCCCAATCCTAACATTTGATTTCCTCCTTCGACTGCTATTGCATTCAGCCAGTGGTTTTGTGGCACTATTAGTTATAACCGAGGTGGAAAGAATCAGCTTATAGCTCCAAGTGTAAAGAGGAGAGCATTTCCCCCACCCTCTGGTGTACCACCACTTTCACTGCTTTTTATGTCTTGTCTCAATGTCTGTTTGCAGCCCACCGTAGTTGATCCTCAACACTACTCCCCTGAAAAGCTTGGTATCATCAACAAACTTCATCACCATATGGTTCTCCCACTCATTCCTCAATACATTGAACATGTACAAATCTTTGCACAACCTGCTGGTGATCTCTCTCCTTTTTGAAGACTGGTTACTTACTCCTGCTCACTTTTTCCTATCTTTTAACTACTTACCATGTGAATACCTTCCCTCTTATGCCACAGTGCCTTTAATTGCCAAACACTTCTTCAAAATCTGTATTAACAGGTCACGACACACATAGCAATGGGGTTCCCTCAAAGAACACCCCACTGGCTCCTCCCAGATACGTGATGTTTATCAAAGAATCAGCTAAGTCTGGTCCAGAGCACAAGCCTTCCTTATCTGCCCAGTTCTTATGTCAGGCTTTCCAGTCTGCAGTTCCCCACAGCGCTGCTTTCCCTGTTCTCAAGAGTAGGTGCCCTTATGTCATGTCTTTGGAGTTGGCAGAAAGACAAAGCTACTTTTAAATGACCATTTTGTAAGAAAATGTAGTTTCCCTTTCGAAACGGAGTGCAACAACAACAGATCTGGGGATATTTGCTGCATGTACAAGAAAACTGAATTAACCTAAATTATCCTTGCTGCTGAGTGTTTTGGTAGTGCCACGATAGCATTTAAGGTTTCTAATACTGGAAAGGCTTCAAAATTTTGTGAGCAATTCCATTCCTCTTCTCGCTCTCCTGCTGTTTGCAGGTTTCCAATAGGATGGAGTCTTTTTCTTGCTGGCCCCAGGACTTGGGCAATTATAAAAGTGTAAGTATTATCTTTTCCCTTTCCTTCCTTTCTATTTAAAGGCACCATCTTTCTTTTTCCTTTATCCTCCCTCCCCTCCTCCCCGCTGGCAATTTGTTAAAGATCCTGGTTAGACCTTTGTTGTTTTACTGTGGAACAGCCTATCAATACCATCTGTTGATAACAGGACACAGGGGCTGGAAGTGTTTTGTTTTGGTATTTTTGATGTTCAAGTTGAGCCTCATCTGCTCCTGACAAACAAAGATCTGGATGTTGGCTTCACATCTTGTCTGTACAAAGCCCCCAAATCGATCAGAGGGAGACGATGTGACTGCTTCTCCCAAATCCATTGGAATCTGTTCGAGAGCAACAGCATCACAGCTGGGGGATTTCTTAGGGCCTCACAAGTTTCATGCTGGGTCCAAATAAGTCTTTCAAATGTAATGGTGAGTAATAATCCAAGTAATGTTAAGGGAGCCAAACAGTACTTACACCCACTGTAAGTACTGTCTCACATAGTTTATGTGCAAACTGACTTGCCCTCGCTGTACTTGAATTGATAACCTTATTCATCGTACTAACAAAATGATCTGTGAAGAGATGAGAAAGTCTGCTAATGACACTCAGCAATTTAAGATAATAAGGGCTGATAAGAATAGTTGAAGGACCACATGGGACTGAAAAGCTGGGCAATAAAACGTCAGATCAAGTTCAACATTGATACTTGAAAAATGATGCATAAGGAGAAAAAAAAATCTAACTGCATACACAGAAACAGTGACAGCTGAGCTGACCATTACCAAATCTTGATGTTATAGTCAAGAGGTCCACAAAAACATCATCTCAGTGTTCATTAGAGGTCAAAAAGCAATTCAAACATTAGGAACTCTGAGGAAGGAAACAGCAAATGAAAGCAAGAATACTATTATGCTGCCAAATCCATGGTTTACCCACAACCTGAATACTCTGGTCCCCTTATCTCAAGAAAGGCTGGGGCGTAAGTCAGAGCAGTTTATAAAAAATACAGAACAGCTCCGGGACAAGGAAGGACAGCGTACACTGAGACTCTTCAGTTTGGAAAAGAAACTCTCCCAGTCATCCTGCAAGAGCTCACTGAGAGCTCTACAACAAGAGGAAGCTGTACTTGAAACCATCTGGTAGGAAGCAAACTGGAACGTGAGCGTTAATCTAAGCGATAGTAAAACATGCTTTAAGCCAGCAAATACTTCCATGTTTGGTTTGTTGGTTTTTTTTTAATATGCTGCACAGTTGCGTAGTGATACTTGCTCTTTTGCAGAAATAGAGGAAGACCAGCTCACGATCATCACACGAGTGGTTTCTTTCTTTTTAGCTTCTACTGTACAATGTATAAATTCTTCTCCATTGTAATTCTCTGGCAGGACATGGCCAGACTTGGCTGCCCCGAATCTTGGCAGAGGAAGAGGCAAGAAACATGGGGACCACCTCAGTCTCTCTCAGCTGGAGACAAAAACACAGATTACATTTTATAGCAGCTCTCAGCTCTTCCTCCTTTCTTTGGCTTTAAATAGCTCTGCCACCTGCCTGCTCATCTAAGACAGCCCCCCTGAGGAGGCAAGATAGACCATCTCAGCCTACTCTACAGGAACGCACCCTACTGCAGATTACAAACTCTACTTCTGACACTGAATTTCCATAGCCCATAATCTCCACAGGGGCAGATGCACCTAACCATGGACCTGCTGGTTGAGGAGGCCATACAAACTTAGCTATGAAAATATCCCTCCACTACTGCTTTAATGCAGTTGGATCTCCTTGGCCAGCATAGCATGGAGAGGGCTTTACAAGAGGCAGAAACTGAGCAGGAGCATTTTCCATGTTTCAAGCTTCTTCGTCTCCAACAGAACCACTAATTACACGCAAAGCATGCTTCTGATGCTCCACAGTGGGTGCCCCCAAAGACTTTTTGCCTCTATTACCATGATCTTGTTTGCCTCATCCTTAAATGAATTTGGTTACCTGAGGGTAACCTGAGGGTACCTGAGGGTACCTAAGGTGGTCTGAGCCTGAGGACTCTGCGTTTGCAACATTCTAAGTGAATGTCCTAAATGGACCTTACTTAAATTGATATTCAATGGAAGAAGTTAATCATTAATGATATTCCTACATCTAAAATCGAACACAGACTGATAGGATCCCTACTGCAATAAGCTTATGCCATCATGAGATGGCAAACAGGGCTATAAGTGGGTGTAAACATAAGTTAAAAGAGCAAAGTCAATTATATGGTTTAGCTTATGTACCTACTGGGGCAAAACTGAAATGCTTTTCCTGCTGTCTGGCCTGCTCTGTGGAGATGAACATCTTCATCCCCCATATGAAACACTCTCTTGATACAACATATATATAATGGGGTCCTAAACACAAAAGAGGATCAGCTGAACACATAGTCCCCCTTCCCTGTATTCCTGCAGGTTAAGAAACAGACTAAAATCCTGATGAACTCCTCCCATAATCAAAGAGCAAATATTTTCCCAATATCTCCCCCCATCTCCCGCAAGTGACATGTGCTCTCTGTCACAGACAGGATAAAATTAGGGGGCTGGATGCCAAGCGCATGCAGCAAGATAAAGAATTAGCTCAGGCACAGCCAGCACTTGAATCTCTAAAGGTGTTTAAATTGAAACAGTATGTGGCAGGAATCACATTTTCTTAACAGTATTTAAAAAAACCCAAAAGAACAACAAACCCAAGCAAACCAAAACCCCACAGCAAACACATGCATGCCTGATTTTTATCTTGCTGCCCCTCAAAAAACTGCCATAAAAATGTAGTCTTCCCCCACCAAGCCATTTTATATTGAACAAAACACACTATAAATGAACTCCTGCTTCCTGTTTGTACCCAAATACTGATATGACATTGCTGCTGGAAAGAAACAGTCCCATTCATCTTTTACATTAAATTGATTAATTGTTTTTCCATTTGTATTCTTTGTGATGTTCCTACAAACACTCCACAAATTATCTAGCCCTTAGAAAGCCAGAAGTTGTTTGGCTCCCCCCCTCCCTTTAAACTTGAATGCAGCTTGAGAGACTTAAGATCTCACATTAGTTTTAACTGCTTCACTGTAGACCTGCTGGCACCATTGACAAAAAGGGAGGGCTCCGACACACCACCAAGATGCGCTCATTTCAGTGGCCAACAAAGAGCCAAAGGCGACCCCTGTTATTAGTGCTATTGAGTCTAGATTTACCATATTATTAATCATTAAAGTCTGACTCAAAATTCAGACTGGCTTGTACTTACTCCATGGGTCAGGGAGCTTTACCAGAGCTCATTAGCTGCGCTGGGCTTCTCATTTACTCTTTCTGCAACAACTGTTTTCCTAATGCATGAGGGGAAAAATGAAATACAGGTGATTTTTCTGTTTGAGGGGTGTTTACTGCTTGATCTCAACAAATAGAAGCAGCAGGAGTATTTTGCTTGTCAAGAGGACAGTAATTCTTCAAATCCCTCTAAAGAGATAATGAGTGGCAGCGTAATGCTTTTGATCTGTCATAATTATAAAATAAAAGAGAACGGATGCAAAGCTCATGTGCCACAGGAAGGTCACTCACTTTTAAACATCCAGGATTCCCTCTGTGGCTAATCCCAGCATGTCCCAAACGTGGGCTATTTTTAGGCACAATAGAGGGTCCGTTATACATCCTGTCCCTTTAAAATGAGTGCCTTACTGGTGATTCTCCTGTAGGGCAGCTAATAAGTAGGTAGGAAAATGATGTCTCTGTGCTCTTGACTTGCATGCTATTGCAAGGAAGGACAGCAGGAACGTCTCCTCTCTGGCGTCAAACAGTCCCCCTGCAGCATACATGCAATTTAAATTATTACAAGGCAATGTTACAAGTATGAACCCTGGCACAAAATAAAGTAATTACATTTAATTAGGCAGCCAAAAAAGTGATGGCCTGAGACTCACTGCCTTAGATGTAGCCTTTTGTTGACTTAACACAGGACAGGTAATGAATGAAACTTCAAAGTGTAAGCAACTAAATTGCTACTTAATTAGTGAAGCCCTAGTCAAAAACACAGCAAAACAAAAAAACCCAAACCCTCAATTTTCTTTTGTCAAAGGAATTCAGACAAAGATCCCATCTCAGAGAGGCCCTGAAATTAAGGATTATTCTATTAAGTATGTGTTTGTGTTCAAAAAGGAGTTTCTGTTTTTGTTAATGCAGAGCTCCCGAAAGGTGACAGATTGGCAGTCCTGGAGCCTGACGCTGCCCAAAAGGGAACTCAGTGCAGACAAGTGATACCTCACAAATCTCACTTGCCTGCTAAAAGCATCAAGGACAGATATTTAATGCTCTGAGTACTCTGATCTGCTGGTTCACCTGCACTAAGCAACTTACCACTGCCAGGCAGTTTTCAGAAGTCAGAAACAGGAAACTAGGTATTGTAACACTAGATTTTTACGTACAGCATCTCTCAGTTCTGCTATTTCATAGCCAGGATTGCATAGTTTGCCAGAGCTCTTATGCTTCCATGAGCATCCTGCTGCTTTATCATACAATTAAAGGTGAAAAACAACAGTGGGTCTGAACGGCATGATAGACGCTGGTCTGTCACCTCTGGGCCAGCATTTCATTCTAATTCCAAACAGAGACAAAACCAAGTTATTTATTGTTCTCATCCCATTCCTCACACACTTACATCAGGCTATAAGTTTCCACTCCTGAGAGGGGCTGAGGATGGATTTCCAGGAGCCACAGCAGCCAATGGAACCTTTATTTCATCTGTGTGCCTATAATCATGTATTTACTGGTGAGAACAGCTGGAAGGTAAAACAATATCGATTATAAAGATTTCTACCTGGCTCAGGTTTTCCCTCTCAGCCCTCTTCAGTACAACAGACCCTTCAGCCCCTGACAGTTCTGCCCATTCTTAACTCCACTTCCCGCCCCCCCTTGCTGTCTCTCACACCTTGTCCTTTTATTTCTCCCCTCACTCTTATCGTTCCCTCCTGCTTGTTGTTCATCTCTCTAAAGCCAGCCTTTTCATCCCCATCTGATACGCTGCTTCGCACTCTCCACTGTGGACTTTGTGGCTGAGGCTAGAAGTACCACAGGAAAACGTCAAAATACACAACTACAACCTCCTAAATCCTTTATTCCAGGAGTTTCAGAGGACTAAAATAGTACTTTATATTTTTTTTGGAGGAGGGGAGCTGTGTTGTCATGTCCTGTCCTGTCCATCCTCCCCCTCAAACAACAAAAACTACAAACAAACGAAAAAGGCAAAGTTTTGCTAGAGGTCTTCTCATTATGTGTCTGATTCCACATCTCAAAACTCTGGCAGATGTCAGTTCTGGAGTAGTAGCTCCATATTCAGGAACTATTAAACACCAACTTGTCCCAGTAGTATCCCAGATATTGTTTTTATTTTGTGGGGCATGAGAAGACTGGTCTGATGTACTAAAACTATTCACACTTTAAGCTAGGCTTTAAGTGAGCACGTATATTTCATGGAATCATGGAATTGTCAGAGTTGAAAGGGACCTCCAGAGATCATCCAGTCCAACTCCCCTGCCAAAGCAGGGTTGCCCAGAGCACATCACTCAGGACGGCA
>JAOXNO010000002.1:1342181-1356318 GCA_028565335.1 Limnodromus scolopaceus
GTAGATCAGCAAAGCCAATGCTACCTCTGAGATAAATAGATGTTTCCAAAATGATCTGGGTACCTGCCAGGAGAGGTGCAGACGAGGCACCACCAAAGAAGCAGGGAGGTGGGATGAGCAGCATCTGTAACAGAAATATTGAGCGGGGGATGCTGTGAAGTTACGTTAAAACACATCATCACAGAAAAATGCGTCCCAAGCACTACATTCAGCCACGACTTTGGGAAGCGTTACTCTTCGATTCTCCAGTCCACCATGACATTGCCTTTTTAATTTTCCTTTACTTCTTCCTAATGCAAATTTTGGAATGTGCGACACACCACAAGGTACGGTTGCTGGGAAAGCCAGAACATGGGAGCAGATGTTTTCAGTGAATCAGTCCTCCTTCAAAGCCAGCCCAAAGGCATCTTAGCATAGGCCTGTACGAGCAAGAGGGAAGGATTAGCAGCTCAACCTACCCTCAGAGCAGCCAGCTCATCTCTTCAACCAGAGACAAATACGGCAGTTTAACTCCCTACTCTTCTTGGCTAAAGCCAACTCGGAGCCTACTATTAAAAATTATGATTTTCTCTTTGCAAAGAATGCAAAAGCATACTTAGCTCTGAAGTGCAGCAGAAGTCAGGCTTTCTAGGAAGGAGTGAGGCGTAGGGGTATAACGAAGCGTGGAGGGAAGAGCGCGCAGCCGGCCAGCCCAACATCCCCAGGTGGTTACCGATCGTTGCCTTCTTCCCAAGCAGGCTGCAGAGAGCACGCAACAAAGTTCCTTTGAGGGATGATTTCAAAAGGTGTTTTCCCAAGTTGCTTGTTTCTAATCCCACAAGTATCTTTTCAATCACACCTGCTACAGTGAAGGGTTTGTTCTGAATCACTGACAGTTTCAACATTTTACCACATCGCACTTTTGAGAAGAAATACACCTCTGCTGGAATTTGCCTGGTATTTACAGCTGTGACAACAGAACCAAGGTACTAATAATCCCCTCAGTGATACTTTGTGACATTAATGCAGACGATCTCTTTTGTCACTACAAAATGGAAAGACAGAATTTGTGGCTTTATAAATACTTCCTCACTCAGGAAAAAGCAAGGGGAAGAAAGCAGGCCTCAGGAAATATAAAGTATATAAGAATTATTTTCAAGTCATTGCAAGGGGAAATAGTCCAAACCATGCTTTTTAAAAATAGCTTATTGCACCTTTTAAGCACCAAATTACAGCATTTCTCTAAAAAGCAGAAAACTATGTAAGGTTCTCAAAGAGGTACAGGAGAAAAGGGAGCAGCTAAGTGAAAAGCCACACCACAAACTCTGTTGCATTGCAGACGGGGTCTTAAATCACTTCAATCCATGATGTGAGAAGCAGGTACTGGAAGAGATAAAGAGCAGCGTGAACAAGGTACAAAATCCAGAATAGTTCCTCTTCTCCACCATTAAATTTAGAGAGGGGGGGAAATTTTAGACAGTCTTTGAAGACAATGAGCTCTCTGCTGAAAATCAGTACGCCCCTTTGTAATTTAAT
This sequence comes from Limnodromus scolopaceus, assembly GCA_028565335.1. Taxonomy (NCBI): domain Eukaryota; kingdom Metazoa; phylum Chordata; class Aves; order Charadriiformes; family Scolopacidae; genus Limnodromus; species Limnodromus scolopaceus. Next base: position 1,343,697 of record JAOXNO010000002.1, read on the forward strand.
TTAATATTAGAATTAATTAATTGTTTCCTATCAAACATTTCTGTGGATTATGTGGTTTCATAGGCCTAACAGCCCAGATTTGTTAAATTCTGAGTATTTCATAGCTGTCATTGCACAGCTGGCCTACAGCTGTGAGCAAGCAGCTTTTGAAGCAATTAGTCTGAAACACATCTGGGACCTACCAAAAGAAATACGAAATAGTTGTTATCGAGAAAGATTTTGCTATACTTTCACACTCTTAACCTTGGCTTAAAAACTTAAGCACACACATTTGTTCTTTGAAACATGCATAGCTTTATGGCCACTCAATAATCCTGTTAAGAGACAGCTTAGCATTGCTACAATAACAGTGAAAATACAGAAAATGCCGGTGGCGTACCATAGGGAAGGGAGCTTGCTTCTTATTGACCAGTGAAGAGTCTCCAGCAAGATAAGAATTTAACCAGGCTGCCACGTTATTATCCTACACAATTATTCATCCAACAGAAAAGGTGATCAGTTGTGTCAAAGATCACTCCTGAGATCTACCAAAATAAATAGCCTGTCTTGTAGGAACCAGAGTCTGTCAGCTGGCACAGCCATCTTGGCCATCTGTAAAGGTGGAAAGCGACAATAACAAAGAAACCAAACACCTATAACATCCAGGCTTCCCCCCCCTCTCGCCCCCCCCATGGACACTGCTACAGAAACTTCTGAAGCGTAGATAGATCTGTCTTTTGCAAGCCAGCATTGTATCTCCCCCCCCCAGTATTAATTTTGATTTGTCTTACTTGAGTATAAGGAGCCACACAAAGGGAACATTAAGAACCAAAACCCTAAGGTCTGAATTCATCTTCTCCAGCTGGTATTTTCATACCATGAACCAGTACTCACTGAGCAGGACAGTATTTGCTGCTTCCATCCACTTCAACAGCATCCTTCATACCCAGCCATTTTTACCCCATCCTTTTCTCCTCATCAGATTAAATCCAGGCGTTCTTGCCTGACTGACATCCTTTGGGCAACCCAGGTGACTCCCACTACTGCCCCTACAAGTCCCCGAAAGCCCACAGATACCCACAGAACAGGGATAGCTGAATACCAGTTAACTAACATGTACAGGCCACTGCTCAGAGTTAGGCTGCCATTGATAGAGAGATGCTGGAGCTCTAACAGAACAGTCTCAGGGGCTGAGATGCAGCCTGTGTACCCCTGGGGGTATTTCAAGGGTCTGCCCGGACTTACCAGCAGAGCCTCAGCAGCTATTCCCACCAGGAGCAGCACCAGTGCCACACTCTGGTCCAGGAGCATCAACAGCCCTAGTTCAGGCTCCCCAGAGCCAGCACCGCAATCCAGGCCAAACAGCATCGTTGCTGCAGGCAGGGAGTGAGGGAACTTCATTTCTTCCTTCACTTACCATCTTACAGCACACATGAAATTTTTTGCCACTACAGGGATTTGAACAGGGCTGATGTTTTCACCCCATGGATGCTCCATTGCTAAAGTCTCAGCTGGGCTATCCCATCCTCTAAGACCTCTAAGGTCATGGGTAGAGCAATCTCCCACCCTTTTTAACGGGACCTCAGAGCAGTGCTTGCATCCAAGATGTGATCAGTCACATTCCCACTGCCATGTTGCAGCTTTTGCGCTCCAAATTGGGTACAGCTCCCCCAGGGTTCAGTCTTGCTATCACAGCTTTTAGCAGCTTGATGCCATAGAGTGGGCTAAGTTTCTTGTTTTCCTAGGAGCATTAATATTTAGGCCTTCCTGCCTGAAACATTTGGAAAGCCTCATTAAAACTTGTTGGGAAAAGCAGGCTCTACAACATCTGTTTGGATATCTGACCGTTACAACTCAGGAAAAATGGCACATGGGGCAGAAATGTAAAATCTGCTTCAAAAGGAACGAATTAGTTTTTCACACACACACACCTCCCCGACTGAATCTGCAAGCACATGATGCACCATGATTTTCTTGCAAAAAACAAGGAGCAAGCTGTGGCATCAATGAAGAGCTCTGAAGCAGCAACACAGAGCGTTTGTGCTAAGTTTATATGTAAAGTCTGGCAAAGCAACTAAGAAAGATGTAGGTTCACGGCCTGCAGTTTAAACATGGATTGTGGAAAGATGTGTTGTAGATTGCAAGGGTTGGTAGAACACAGTAGTAGGTCAGTCCACCCTAATAAAGATCCTTACTCAGAGCAGCAAGCATTTTTGGCCTCATGGATACACCGTAACAGCCACAAAGACCCTTCTCAATGGCTGACACCTCACTATGATATATCACTGAGCAGTAAAGTGATTTATACTAAATTGGACCATCAAACCACAGAGCTTTTACTATGGCAGCTGGTAAGCATAAACATACACACCTCTGGATCCTACTTTAACCACAGGATATTAAGTTGCTATTAAAATCTACAGTTCATCTGAAGAATAGGGAGGGGTGAAATAACAGATTGGAGATTTATATATTACAGTAGGTCATCAGAACTAGGAAAAGAGCTACTTCATCAACAGGAGGCCCGTTGCCATTGGTAACTCTTACTTGGTTTTCACCTGCTGAAATGGCTGCCACTTTGGCTCACCACTGCTCTCTATGGAAAGCAAAACAACAGTGTGCATAATGAAACCTCAAAGAGTTTTTTTTCTTCTGGGTCAAGGATATAGCAACCACATTGCTTTTCTCTGAGCTCCTCTCCCTGGGCTACACAGAAGGCACCCACAAGGATGGCCATACTGAACCTGGTGAGTACCTTGCCTCTGCCCACAAGGCAGAGTGAAGAGGAAAAGCGAACCTCTGTACATCAGCACAGCAGCATCCACTGATGTATTAATGCAGCGAAGGAAAGTTCTGCCTTGTGATAAGCACAAGCTGTATAAACACACACATACTTTAGTCACGCTCCTGTCAGCTCTCTACCCACTCTCCTGCATGCCAAGCATTGTCCCAACACTGCTTGAATGAGGACTGATTTCTTACAGGATGTGGCTTCCACAATTAACATACCCTGGGTGCCTGCAGAAAGCACTGAGGTCCACCTCATGCATCTACAGCAACTGAACAATTGGTTCTTTCCCATATATTACTCTGATAAATGTCTTCATTTAATCATTTTTTTATAACAAAGTAAAACTCAAGTAAAGCAATGGGATGCTTTATCTGTCCTTTCATCTTCTGAGATCTCAGTCCTATACAATGGACTAAGCTTTGCAGTTTCCTCATTCGTCACCGAACTGTTCTTCACAGAGCCCTGACATGGCCACGGCAACGCTTCCCAAAACACCAGCAACTGAGTCCTGGTTCAGGAAAAGTCTCCTTCACGTTACAAGTTTACACATCTCACATTGTCTGTCTTCAACATCACACCCAACGAATGCTGCTTTAGCCTTTGCTTTGGGCAACGCTAGTTGGAAATAGAGCAGAATATCTACTCAGAAGATGCCAAAGAGGTCACAGAACTGGCATATGAATCCCAGCTAATTTCTGGGACCTGGGTTTAGCTTTTTCGCAGGTTCAGATATTTGAGCTGTTTGCATTTACCTTATGTTTTTCAAGGTTGCTCCAGACCAAAGTTTTTTTTTCAAAGGAACGAGAAAAAAAGAAAACCAACGCTCTGGAGAGCAACACCGATTTTTGAGGCCTGTGAACAAATCTTGGAGTCCTATTTACTCTTCCTGCAGCAGGGCATCTCTACCTTGAGGGACCACTGACCTACATAATGTCTATAGAAGACTAATTAAGAGGAAATTAGCAAAGTGGACTGCATTTAAAATGGATCCCATTTAAAAATAACCGTGGCAAAGCCGGCCATCAGCATGTAGGAAGAATGACTTTGTAAATAGGTGACATTTGCTTTGTGCTGTAACAAGAAGATCACAGTTCATATTTTTTATCAGAAAAGTACAGTTCTGTTGCTTTGCTTTGAGTAAGTTAATGAGAGACTGACGGAGTGCTTGGTTGGGGTATTTTTGTTCGTTCGTTTGTTTCAGTAAAACAAAAGCACCTTATTGCATAACTTTCCAGTAAGGGTCAAGTGACTTGGCTGAAGACCAGTGACAACAGTTGTGAAGACCACCAATTCATACAGCCTCCTTGCTCCTCTCTTATATCTTGAATAATATATAGTATATTATGTATAATTATAATATATATATTTCATATGTATAATATATAATACAAGATGCCAGTATTTTTGCTGGGGCATGGTTGCAACACTCTATCAGACAAGTCTCCAACAACTGTTCCTGGAAAAGCCTTGTCGTTAAGACCTGTAATATCACATATGATGTTCTCACCACATCCTGCTATTACGATTTTACGAAGAATATGCAGTTGGAGACAAATGGACAAAATAAATTCTTGTTGGGAACACGGTCTATAAGAACCTTGGTATCTCAGCATTAAACAAAATAGGTAGGTGCTAATAACTGCATTTCATCAAAGTTAGACTGATTATTAAATTATTAACAGTGGTTAATTTCATATCATTTACATGAAAACCGACCAGTAGTTATCTACATGTGTTTTCAGAGGCTGACTACTCATCTCATACCACAAAACTATTTTTATCAAATTTATTACATTTTTTATTATTTTTCTTGCCAGCTAAGACAGTTGAAATTTACTGATGGCTTGAATGAAGTTGCAATTTTAGCTTCCCATTTTAGAAAAGCTGGCCTACACCAGACAAAAAGCCTTATTGCCTTCTTTGAACGGCAGTGCAACAGAGTGCTACAGCACATTACTGCATCGCAGTAATCCATCAAGATTACACACCATCAAGATCAAATTTAACCTCAGGATAAGTGAATACAATTCCAGTCAGGCAATATAATGGGCCTGTTTTCTTTTTTTTTTTTTTTTCCTGTGCTCCTTCACTGTTTCCTCTAAGAAAACGTAGTCTTTATTTCTGAAAATATTGTCTTCACAGATAATATTTTAAAATATTTCAAGCAAGCAAAACAAATATTTTTTTTTTTATTAAGATATCCAACTACCACAATTCTAGCCTATAATTTGGTCCTTGAGGAGTTCTTAATTTTTATTTGTATGCTTGTTAGAAGCAGCCTCCTAAATTTGCCATTCTCCTTGTCATTCATGTATTAAGGACAAGCAGCATGCAGGAATATCTCCGAACTTTTAAACAAGAAATACATGGCTAATTCACCGATAAAGCATGAACTTCTGCACGTGGTAGAAGTAAGCAACTGGCTGTTCAAGTCACTTTTTAACCACAAGTAAACACAACAGTCAGCCTAGAATAATCTAACTCAAACATATAAACCTATTTATCAGCTAGAAAACTCCCCAAACCCAATTTAAACACTAGTATTGCCAGATGGGTAACAGTCAAATAGCTGAAGCCTTCCTTGTCTCTGTCTGGTCTCTACAGCTGCATGGTCAGACAAACCACTGCAGAAGCAATTCAGAGGTGTGGGCAGAAACCCAAACAAGATGGGAGGCTAAACTTTACCTCTCATTTAATTGTAAATAAAAATAATCTCAGCAGTTCTGCAAAGGAGAGCCTCATGACTGAGAAACACTACACTTGAGTTCAGAATGACAGAAACTCATTAGACAGCAATCCTTTAAAGCACACGGGTATTATGTCCCGATCTGAAGTAAATCAAGAAAAATCATCCCCTGAAAAATATAAAGACAGCGACGAGGTAACGTTGCAGCTACTGACTCAGAGTAGTTTGCAGAGATGGCAGACCACAGCAACCAGGGTTCCTAACCTCTCCACAGGAAAATAAAAAGACATGATGCTTAGAGTCTTACATCCATGAACGTGAGGTCAGCTTCAGCCACACAACGCTTCTGCTCCAGCAGCCCTTCAGCTGATAATTACGTGCCAATTATAGCCAGAAGCCTCATGTCCAGTGCGGTTTTCTGCTGTGTCTCAGTTTTGCACTGTTTAAGATGGTACTTCCGTATGTCCTTGCAATACTTCTCCAACCTTCTCAGCTCCACAGTACCTGCTCCAAATCATCGTGCCACACTTACTTGGCATCCTAGATACCAGAGTTACTCAGCCTAACCACTTGGCTGTGATCACAGCTTTTTGATCACTACAAGACTGCTTTATTTCCAAATGCTCTTGAAATTTCCATCCTGCCATTTAACAGGACGTGTACGAGCTGCACAGTAATTTGGACAGCATGCTCTGCCACCCAAATTACAATTAGGCCTCTTAAAAGCAGGTTTGTGGCTGTACATAGCTATTGTCTTTGTTACCAAAGCTAGCTTGGGTACCTCTAGGTAAGCATTATGCAGTGCAGTGATATTCAGTTATTGCACAGGACCGTGGGGAAGAAAGGGGAAAGTTTTTGCAGAGAAAAGCAAAGATTGAGACGAAGCCAGTGCTAGCATTTCTAAGCGTGTAACAGCTGCAGAAGGGACTTTCACGCACACATGGGTTGCTGTTAACCTCATTGATGCTGTTTGTGTAAGTGAAGTCTCATTAACAACAGGGTAGGCTCCAGCATTTGGCCACAAGAAAATCAATTAGTTGCCTACCAAGTTATCTAGCAGAAAACAAAGGCAGATTTCCAATGTTCAAATGAAATTGGTTTGTAAAAGAAGATACAAGTTCATGCATTTGTGCCAAGTCTACTCTATGTTCACCAGGTTGGCTATCAGTTACAAGAAATAGAGGAAATGGAGGTTTGGCTTTCTAACAAAGAAACATCCTTTGGGACCTAAAGAAAGAAAAAACATTTCCTGACTGCCAGTTAAACTGAGAATACAGAGCTGGTCTTGAGAAATCTATATCCTTTCTCTAAGAAAAAAAAAAAAAGACAGTGCCATACTTACTCTTCCTTGAAATATTACATCTTTCTGTATCCAGTTTCCATAGTTTCTGACTGTAGACAGCTCTGTTGAAATTACTGTAATTGAAAACAATACCAAAGAAAATACAGAAGAATTACATGAAAGTGGTATTGTCAATCAACAGCACTTCAACAGCTGTGAATACCTCAGAGATATTTGCCAGCATCGTGAAACCATTGTGAGTTAGACGCATCGAGACTGACTTTTCTTAACAACAGGGGAACTACCCAAGACAAAGAGCAATCACAGCAAAGAAATGAGCTGAACCTACTCCTACAGCCAGTGAATTAAATTATTTCAGTCATTCCTCTTCACTGTCAGCAGAATAGAAATTCAGCACTGGAAGAATTAAAATCCATGGCCAAAGTCTTGACTCCAGACAAGTCACTGACACAACTGCCATGATTTAAACAAGCGCTAATTTTATTGCACGGTACCCTTCCCTTGTCCGATGTACTAGCAGTAGGATTTTTGGTGGAAGTGGAAAGGAACCTCAATGATGGCTTTGGTAGAAGCAACTAAGATTTTTTGAATCTGACCTCAATGGAGGAGAGATTACTCCCAAACTTTGAGATGCAACAGGAATGTAGCCATAGTGGCTATTTAAAAATTCTTCATTGCTAAGCATATCCTGCATTATCCAGATCCATTGAGACACATCATCTTTTCCAAAGGATGTTTTGTCCATATACAGCTTGCAGGCTTGAGACATTCAGATGACCAAGATGATCAGCAATGCCCCCAGAGCAGCCCGCTGCACAGTTGTTCCCACAGCACACGTGCACGCTGCATGCCCAGCACTGACCAGCCGTACGACATCTGCTGCCCACACGCTGCACAGATGGGCTATGCATGCAGAGCACACCCAGGGCACTCAGGATGCATCAGCTCTGGGTGCCAACTCCTGCACATGGGAAGGCCTGGGTGTGCAGCACATGGGCAGTACAGCCAGCTCATCCCAAGGCACCCTGATCCCAACCAACTGCTGCACAGAGTTTCTGGGTGTGCGCGCATCTCTCTGCCTAGGGGATATCAGACAAATGTTGCAAAACTGCCTCTGCTTATGACAAAAAATAGTAGGAGAACAGCATCTTCTTCAGGTTCTTCCTCAAAAACCCGCTACTGGCCATTATTGGGGATGAGACATTGGGCTGGAAAGACTTTTGCCAAATTTCATAGCTTTCTACCTTATGAATACTAATGCAGAATCAAACTTCTTTCTGGTTTGTGCTTTTATTAATGACTGATATTCTTCCAATGAAACTGAAGAAATTAGATTAGGTATCAGCAAAGTTGAGTTTCTGTAAGGTAGGTATCTTTCTGTATTTCAGATAGAAAATATTAACAGAAAACTGTTTCTAAGCAGAATTATACAGGCAACTTCAATGAAATTTTGCTTAATCAAACATAAGCCTGAAGTGATAAAAGTAAGCCAGATCCAGGCTGGCTGGGCAAGAGCTGGCAGAAACGTGCCAAACACTGAGCAGAAGCTTACCCAAGCAGGTCCACAGGAATTCACTTGGGACTGATTAAAAACCATGGAGACTGAAGTAGGAGAATTAGTAAAAACCAAAGAAAGCAGAAGGCAGTGGTCAGCAGCTCTGCCAAGAAGCAGAGACAGGCTCCCTGTGTATGCACTGCCCGGAAAGGTAGGGCTGGAGCTTATGAGCAAGGAAACAAACTGCAGACTATCTGAGGGGATCCTGCAACAGCAGCCCCAGTCTCACTGCTGTGGGTAAGATAGTGGACCTGAGGTAACGGGTGTTAAGGTCCAAAATCAATAATAATGACCTAGCAAACAGACTTGCAACACAGTCCTACATTTAAATCAGAATCAGTTCCATCATTCTTTAGCAATTACAGTTTTTCTGCCTCAAAATAACCAGTGAGTTTGGCTGCTTGCTAGTAACCACTAGTCACACTGAAGTGTATGTGGAAAGTTATTCACAAAAAACATGGAAAAGGGGATAAACAGTAACTCACAAAGTCTAGTAATTTTGTTATTCAAGTTTACAAGGAGAAGAGCAGATCGTGAAGAACTGCAGGAAAACCTACAGGACGAGTAACAGAGCGTTAAAATGACAGATCATCTCCATTGTAAAGTGACATACGTGGAAAAACAGCCCTAACTTCACAGATACAATGATGGGGAACAACCTGCCTATTTCAATTCAAGAGTGAGATTTTAGGGTTAGGCAGGATATCTAACACAACAGCACATCAGTGCACAGTCATCAAAAATCATTCAGCATTCTTAAAAAAGGAAACAGAAACCATCGTTATGCTGCTGTATAAATCCACGCTTTGTCTAGAGCTTGGATAATTTTTCAGCTCCAGTCCTTCTCTCTCATCCTCAAAAAGATTGATGGATACTGGAAAAAAGTTCAAGGGGGAACAACAAGGATGGTCAGTGGCCTAAAGAGACAATTCTTTCATACTCCATAAACCAGGACTTTCTCATCTAGAGCAGATGACACAGGAGAGCAACAAGCATCTGTAAAAACATGGGTGGCATGGAGAGCCTGAACAGGGGCCAGCTACTGCCTGCCTCTGGTTCCAGCACAAAGACCTCAGGGTTATCAAATGATGCTAGCTGGTGGCAGGTTCAGAAATACATGAGAACATATTTTTTTTCATACAATACTTAGTTAAACCATATAATTCCTTGCCACAGAATGTCCTGGATTTGAACAGTTCACATGTAATCAGGGGGAGAGTCACACAAACATGGAAGAAAAGCTCAACAAGCTTCTTAGCACTTAGAAACTATACGGTGCTTAGGAGGTTCCTTGAGTTGAAAATGACTGGAAACTGGGAGAGTACATTTTTTTTATCAGTATTGCCCTTCTTATATTATGTTCTCAAAAGATAAGCATCACGAGAACACAAACTTGTACATGAGAACTAGCATCTGTGATGCATAATTGAAGTTATTTCTTTTTCGAGCACTTTATTAGGCCCTGCAAGTTCTAAGCCTTTCAACAGGTAACAGCCCCAAACCATACTTTTAATTAATGCCACAAAATCTTGAAAATGTGTATTGGAAACAATATTTTACTTTTGCCCTCCTCAGGGACAACCGAAATAGAGCTACTATTTTCATCCTTTCATCTAGAAAACTACTTTATGTGAGATCACAGCATATTTCCAGCCACTACATAATTAGTTCAGAATTTAAGACTTTATATCAGAAAAAAGATTATGTCTCTTAATAGATTTTAGTCCCCTAGCTTGTATTTTAAAGGTGTTGTATGATCAACAGAACTCTTAGCATAAATCATTAATTAAGCCCCTACTCTGGAAAATTATACCAAAAGAGGAAAGTGGACCAAATTTGAAGTGCCATTGTTTGGCAAGAGAACGACATCGTAATGTAATTTTTATATTGCATGAACATAAACTGCTCCAGCAAGTCAAATTTATAAGATTTGCTAAAATAATAATTGAATACCTCTTGGGCCTGGACTCTTCACCTTGCTTATAAGGTTTTAAGCTGCTCATGGAACCAGCAAGGTCCCACATATTACTTTAACAGGGTCCCTTTTTGATTCTAAAACTGACAAGTAAACTCAAGTCTGTTTAAAAGTTTTCCCCGGCTTCACAGAAGATGGTGTGCTGCAAAACCCAGCCCTAGCAAAAATCCCCAGTCTACCACCAAAAAATACAGCAGCCTCACAGGTTCTGTTAGTACTAGTACACATTTACAAATGGCAACCTAGTAATTGCCATGGGGGTAATCTGTTTCATCATCAAGGTTGTTGATGAAGATATTGAAGGCTCTCAGCCACAGAAGCAACCCCTGGGTACTCTACTCTTAACCAGCTGCTAGCTGAACATCTGGCCCATCATCACTCCAAGCCTGGCAGCACAGGCAACTTTCAGCCCATCTGGCTGGTTGTTCCTCAAGCCCATACCATCTACAGCTTCCAAATGAGAATGCTGTGATAGACCCTGTCAAAAGCCTTTCTAAACATCAAAGTAGTTTGTGTCTGTTGTTCTCCCCTAAACCATACAACCAGTCATTTCATCAGAGAAGGCAATGCAGCTGGTCAAGCACAATTTGCTCTCAACTGATGGATCTTTGATTACCCTCCACTGTATTAGTATGTGCTCCATTTTTTACCTTAGTAACAGCATATACCACTGGAAATGCACAGTTCCTCAAATAGGAAATGATAGCACAGCCCACATCAGACTTCTGAGGGAACCTCCGCATGGGTTTGACTGGATGCTTCTTTTAAAAGAGCTTTTTACAGTCTTGCAAGAAACCCTAAAAGTTCAGGGATCTGTGGGAAAAAAGCCATGCGTGTGCTTGGGTTGCATACTCGCATTGCTTTCATGCTCATAGAATCATAGAATCATCTGGGCCAGAAGGGACCTTCAAAGGTCATCTAGTCCAACCCCCCCGCAGTCACAGGGACACCCCCAACTAGACCAGGTTTCCCAGGGCCTTGTCGAGCCTCACCTTGAATGTCTCCAGCTCTTGTCTTAGCTCTAGCATGAAGGAGTCACGGTTCCTAAGACCAGCCCTTGTACCACGGGATAAGAACATGGACTGGAGCTCAGCTTTATCAAAGAGGGGTGCTGGCAGAAGAGGGTTCCACGAGATACCTAGTACAAGCCTGTCACCCATTTGGCTTTGGAGATGCACATCTAGAAGCGTGTTTTGCAGCTGATAAGAAACTTGATTAATGTTAACTAAGGCCATTTACATAGTGGAAAACATGTAACATTTGCTGTCTTCACAGAAGCACTTGCATTCCAACGTCTGATTGAAGACCAGACAGCTAGAATTTTAGCGTATTATTTACACATTGAAGTCTATGTGCCTGTTCCTTGCAGAGCTGATAAATCTAGGTGCTTTGTTAATAACAATGCAAGCAGCCCTCACATTAATCTTGGAAAATGAGCTAATCAGATACACAGAGATTAATTTCTACATAATTACATAATGGGGACAGATGCCAAGGACTTAGAAGGATATTGCTATACATAAGCCAACAAAGATGAGGGGAAATTTGAGACAACTTCTAAGGGAATTCGATGATGCAAAAGATGCATCATTAATGAGCCACTTAACTGGAAGTATCTCAACATGAAAGACTTTTGTCAAGGACTGCAGGAGATATTTCACCCAGTGATTCATATGAACACTCCATGCAATATGGATATCCGCGCTCTTAAGCCCACTACTACTCTGCTCATTAATCCACTCCAGATTGTCCAACCACTCGGCTGCTTCCAGCAACTGTAAGTTTGGCAAGACTTGGCTAATGGTTTGGATTTTTTTCATTTTCACAGAAAGAAGAGGGTAGGGATTATTTTACTTCTCATTACAAACATCCATTTCAGTTCCTATTTCTGAGCTCTCCCTATGAATCATATTGATTTGGAGTAGAAAAGGATTTACATTCAGATATCGAGGCATTTACTTAGGTGAGACATAGGTGAGACACTTAAGTTGGCAATATCAGTGGCCCAACTAAAAGTGGACTTATATAGTCTTGAGAAGAGGCATTTCCTATCATCTCCTACAGTCTCTGTGTCGTGGTTTAGGTCGAGTTTGCCTACAATGGCGACAGATGCTCTCCCCCCACGTCTCACTCTCAGGAGAAAAGGAAGAGAGATAAAGAAATTTACGAGTTCAGAAAGAGCTAAACTATTTTAATGGAATATTAATAATAAAATCAAAATAAAATAATGAAATAGATGCAATATATACAAAACCATATCAAGCTCCCAGGACGACATCACCGGCAGGCACTGGGGAAGTCCCAGACTGGACTCAGTGAGGGATGGGAACTGG
>JAOXNO010000002.1:1361529-1376008 GCA_028565335.1 Limnodromus scolopaceus
GCACGAGCCCACCTCTCCAGCCTGTCCAGGTCCCTCTGGATGGCATCCCTTCCCTCCAGCGTGTCGACTGCACCACCCAGTTTGGTGTCATCGGCAAACTTGCTGAGAGTACATGAGAATTAGATGTGAAACATCAAGCTCTGGATTTACTCAGGCCAGGAAGCTTTACCCACTAGTCTTCATAGATATGCTAGCTTTATGTCCAGACTCCAGAAATAGTCTCGGCATGTACAAATTTGGATATGAACCTCAACACAGTCCAAATCACAGTTTACATCACACTGCTTTGGACAAGAACTATATTCTATTCTTTCTGCTTACCTTTTTCTCAGGCTTTACATTTACTGGGTGACTAAACCTAAGGTTTATTGAAGATGTCAAAATTCCACACAACAGAAATGTATATAGCACAAGAAAGGCTCCTAAGGGACAGTATTTTCACAAGAAGCAACAACCAAAGGTCTAGAAAAGCATCATTCCTTCATAGTAAAAAGTTGCTCATGTGCATCTTACAGAGCTGATACACGAGACCATGAGTCTGTACATGATATTCCCAACTCCACAACAAGAAATTTAACAGTTGCATTCAAATCCCTGTCAAAATCCAATTCTCATTACAGAATTTATTTTTTCTTAAAAGCTAATAGACTGCTTAGGTTATCCTGGTATCCAGGTCTGACTGCACAAAATCCCCAAGATTTCCAAAATAAAGAATGCAATTACAGTAGCAGCCATCACTTGTAATAATTTTCACGATGTTGTGGCTTAACTGACATTTCCAAGGCATGTCCTCTGGGAGCCCTGCCTTTTCTGACCTTGCTAATTCCAGTTTAAATTCCTTGGATCCGCTGCTGAATTTGAGTGCTGCTGGCCTTGATTCCTGGCACCTAAGAACAGTCTCCAGGCTTCTACTTCACAGTGGGAGTTTTTTGTTTGTTTTTAAGAGCCAGAAGTCACCAGCATACCAGTATGCCTACACAACAGACAAATCATAGAATTCCAGTCTGGAAGGGACCTTAATGATCCAATCTTCCTTGGCAAAAGCACGGTCTAGACAAGACGGCCCAGCACCCTGTCCAGCTGAGCCTTAAAAGTGTCCAATGTTGGAGAATCCACCGCTTCCCTGGAGAGATTATTCCAATGGCTGATTGTTTTCATCGTAAAAAATTCTCCCCTTGTGTCCAATTGGAATCTCCCCAGGAGTAACTTGTACCCATTACTCCTTGTCTTTTCCATGTGACTCCTTGTAAAAAGGGAATCTCCACCATCTTTGTTGTCTTGACATGCACAATATTTGGGCTGTAATAAAGAAATAAGAGCTCACAGAAAGCATTTCTAGCGACATCACCAAAGAAGGCAATGTGATTTACATCACACTAATATCTCTTTTGTAGAGGGATATTATGCCTAACAAGCAATTCCACACAAAGCCTGTGTTTTTATCTAGTACAATAGGAGTACATAGAATAATAACAGCACTCAGATTGTTGCTTTATGTCGCATTCAATATATGCAGTAACAGGGAACCCTTGAAATATCTGTTTACAGAGAACTGCAACATCTGAAAACACGGCCTTTCCTATTCTTTTGGCTCTTTATAGAATTTAAATTTTGTGACCCCCCCATAGCTGTAGTTTCACCACACTAAGTCTCAGTACAAAAAGGTACAACATGCAGCCCTTTGGACCTTCCAGTAGATTCCAGTTGAAGGATGGAAACAGCTTTTACAAACTAGCCCCAAGCCAGAAACTATTGTCAGCTCTAACACTGTAAGGCAAAGCAAACCTCATGGTTTGATAATGCGTAGTGCTGTCCAATAACAGAAGCACAACACAAAGTACAATTACTTAAACCTAAAAGTAAGTCTCTTATTAAGCACAGTCACCTCATGTATAGGCTTTCTGCCATGTTTTGGGGTCTGAACTGCAATATAGAAAGCGTGTCTGATCTTGCATCTTGAACTCTTGCCATGTCCATAACCTATAGATTCAGCTTTGCAGCAGCACCCAATCTGGACTCAGCACTGACACCAGTATCATGCAAATAGTTGTCAATCAATAATCTGCACATTTTTATGTCTATTCATGTAACTTTTAAAACATATCAAGACCTCTACTTGTAGCCTGTATCTGATTTCACTCAGATTTAGACACTATTCCAAACATAACACTTTTACAACAGGCAGAAATGTCCAGAAGAACTTATCCTTAAATTGAGCTTCAGAACAAAACCACCACCACCAAGAAATCCGCTGCTTCCATACACACACACACTCTTTCAATAGATGCCCTTGTACATCAGCATCCAACCACCTGCACATCAATGCTCCTGCTACCATCCTTCAGCGCAACCTTTCCCCCTCCATCTTCAAATGAGGAGATGAAATTGCAGCACCAACAACTCCAGAAACAAAACCTCACGCTACCTGAACTTCATGAATGAGGCGAATCAAAATCAGTAGTATTTCTGGCTGCTGACAGCTTGCACTCTGAAGTCTTCCCCATCGAAGTTTGTGACTCCCTGAAGTGCTAGGCTGCAGCCTCGGTGCCCTGCAGTTACGTCTGAAGTCACCGATGGTCAATAGTTACATCACAGAGTGGCAAACCTCTAGACTGTGCAGGGACATCAGTGTATGTCCCCAACCCTCCTTGCAAACAACAGCATAGCGGCCAAATTCTTGGTACTTTTAGACACAGATAGACCTAACTTTTATTTGTTTCATGCATGTTAGTGCAGACTAAGACTAAGCACTGATGTTCACTGGGACCCAGCAATGACAAAAATCTGCATGTATATAGGAACCTGTACAATACTAAGGCATGTAGGATGGGACAATCAACAAAATAAGTTTTACTCAGTTATTTTTCAGGTGGCTCTCCCCTCCATTTTTCCGCAAATTCAGGCATTTCCAGACTTCCCTCAATCAACAACTGTCTTTCTGTTAAGCTGAAGCTGCAGGAACACGCCTGGAGATGCCAACATATGGCTCCCTTGCGTTGTAAGCAATTTGGAAATTGTGAAGACGTCCAAGAGTTTGGCATCTGGAAACAAAATGACCCATCCTTATTGACTATCACTGAAGGTGGGTGGACGCAAGTGAACAGCATGCCACCTACGTAAGCAACCAGCAGCATAAAACTGAGTGTTTTGCAAACAAATTTCTGTACTCCCTCCCCTAGCCAAGCCTTCTTACCAACTGGCTGAATCTGCTACCTTATTTAAATAATGTGTCTGGCCCCATGATAAGCTAACCTCAGAAATATGACTCACCTGTGTGGAGGTAGGAGACTCTGCAGATAATGTGAATTTTACAAATTAATTCACCCTCGAGTATGTAGGAACAGAGGCAAAAGCAAACAGCACTGGAGGTTAAACGTGTCACTCCGTAGACTCCTGTCCAGCCAGACACAACCTCTAAGACTGCATTGCCTGTTATTATCTCAACGCTTTACAGTTTTAGCTGCGCAGAGCGGCACTCTGGGGGAACAAAAGTGTTAGAGCTGAGTTAGCTGTCTAAGAAGTGAGGGAAGTGATCACCTAGGCCTCTCTGAAGCCAGGCAGAGGCACCGGGCCTCGCACGCCGCTCCGACAGCTCCCTCACCAGGCCGAGCTTTCCCCAAACAGCGCCCGTGACCCCAACAGCCTCCCCCGGCCACTACCGGCCGCTGTTCACGCCCTGGCACAGCCCAGCCAGCCGCTTCTCCTCGACGCCCTCCGCCGGCACCGGGCCCGGGAGCGGCCAAACCCGGCCCGGCCTCGCCGCTCTCTTCAGGGCGGCCCCGCGCGCGCGCTCCAACGGTTGCCCGCCGTTGCCTGGCAACCGCTCGCGCGCCTCGCCCTCAGCCGCCTAACGGTCCGTTCCGCGCCCCACCCCACCCCGCCTCACAGCTGTCGCGACAGTCGCCATGTTTGTCGCCGCGTTCGGGCCACAGCAACGGTGGAAGGCGCGGCTCCAGCGGCAGCAATCGAGGACTCATGGCTCTGCCGAGGGAGGCGGTAAGAGGGGAGGAAAGGTTTGGCTTTCTCGCCCAAAGGTTGGCTGCGCTGGGCCCACCCCGCAGCTGCGTGCCCCATTTTGGGGACAGAGCTGAGGTAAAGGGGCCTAAGAGATGCGCTCGGCTTTCCTTTAAGGCTAAAGAGGTGCTAAAGCTGCCAGCCGGCAGCGAAACCCAGCAATTTGTGAGGAAAACGCTCCGGGAAAAAATAAAAGAGTATTTTCACTCTCAAAATATGCCAGCTCTGGCACCGAAACAGCCTCCAAAAGCATGTCCTTCAGAGAAAAAAGTGTGAGAAAAACTCCCAGTACCCATTCAGTTACTCCACAGCCATGCCTTTGCCCAGCCACTTCTTGTGAGATGAGAGGTGAGATGAAGCAAAAAGAAGAAAAGGGACAACATAGCGGGAAGGAAAAGAAGCAGAAAGAGCTTTTAAAAAGTTATTTTTCTCTTCAAGCCAAGTTTTACAGAGTCTCAGTGGCCCTTCATGACACACCCCACACCCCCCCAGGCTGCACCCCTTAGTGCAAACCATTTTCACTGCTCTGGCACCAGAAACTGATTAAATCTCTGCCGATGGGGGCGAGGGAGGTTTGCTGAAGCCTCTACTCGTTTTTCCAAACACTTTTCCTACTCACCTTCACATTGGTAGGGTTTTCCGTCATGCTAGTTGTGCCTCTTTGTTTTTCACTAGTGCTTACATACCTGAGTGACAGGGCTGTGTGGGTTTTACTCCCACCACCTCCTTAATTTTCACTCTGCCTTTGTAACAGATCTATTCTAGTTCCCTGACACAGAAACAAGCTATCACTCATGCCAGTTCAACAGCATTTGGGACACTAGAACATAGGCTATTCTGCAAAATCTTAATTGGATCTGGTTTCACTAAATCTTGCACAAAATGTACTCTTTTTGGAAAGACTAAGTTTATTGAATAACACTCCTGCAAGCTATTTAGCTTTTGCTAAACCCTTTCTTCCCCTGACGCTGAGATCATTGTGCTTTATAAATGATCAATTCCACCTAAGAGATGGCAAATTTACCTCATTTCTTATTTCAATAACTTCATAGGAGAACTGATGGAGTGACTGTCTTCTGGGAAGAAAAAGCAATTCTGGTTTGATTTTGTTAGTTCCTTCAAAATGTATTTTCAATGGTAATTTAATAGTTGGTTTGTATCATTAATACCTCTTAGTCCATTTTTTAAGTGGTGTAAAGTATAATAGAATCCCTCAACTTATTGTAGGATTAGCTGCAATTTCAAAATAACCAAATCATTCATTATATAAATTAGCACCAAAACTGAGAAGAACCAGAGAAATAAGCACCTATATGAAATACAGGTAGACCATTGAATATCTTTGATAATTCCCTGTAACATTACTTCAAATTTTGCCTCATCCATTCCTTGCAAATAAAACTAGCGTGCTGCCAACCCGCACATCTGGTGATAAAAGATGAATTCAGGAGAGTTATCCTCAAAGCCAGTTATGAAAAAACTTCAGACACCAGATATGCAAGACCACAATGAATAAAATCAAACCCATGGTTTAATGCCACAACAGAGGCCCCAAAAAGGGGAAAAAACACTTAATCTTCTCCCTCATACTGAAGATATGGGGTGATTTCCAAATTGTAACAGCTGCCTTGCAGTGCCTTAGATTATCTAGAGTTAACTCTTTTAAATGACTTTTTAAATGATTTGGATCAGCCTCTTTGTAATCAAGCCACATGAAGGGTGTGTTATTGCCATGTAAATAAGCATAAAGGGGCATTAGCTCAGGATTAAATAATATTATTGCATCTTAAAGCTGTGAATTTAATTCTGACTGTAGGAGGGGGAAACTACCTCTCTGGGAACCTGTAACCACCCTCCAGAGACCTAAAACATTACACTTGATCAAGCGCTGATCACATTTACAGCACTGATAAGGAGCTGCAGTTATCAGCGAGCAGTTGTCACATTTTGCCTAAGATCAAGGCTTATTCTCACCTTTGTGAAGCTCCTGTGAAAAGGATGCCTCTGTATGAATGAGTAAGCCTGAGACTATTTTCCCAGCAGGAAGAGCAGCATGTGCAGTGAATGCTGTCATGCAAGAATGTGTTGCACCACCACACGCTTTGAGGTTGGACGGTTTACACAATTCACAGCCCGGCCATGTAGCTGACTTCAGTTGACAGTGAAGCAGGTTCTCCTGAGCAAACCCCCATAGTAGTTTTCCTACAGACCCCTGCTGACAAGTCAGATCCTGCTGTTTCTTTCCACTGCAGTCTGCCCTGTGTGTTAAAATGACTGGCTGAAAGCTCCTCCTTACCTGCCCTGGGATTCCTGTGCACTCACAGGGTTTCTTCTCTGCTCCTCATCCGCAGAGGAGCTGCAAAAGGAGGTATCTCCTTTATGCATTGCCTAGTTAGGATCCCCTCTTTGGTCTCCAGTCCTGGTTTTTCCATATGTATGCTGTCCTGAAAACAGCACCAAACAATTTAGCATCAGTATTCCTAACTCTGTATGCACGTATGTACATGAATGTACAAATTAATCAGTATAATTACAGTGCAGTGCAGTTATACTGATTAATGTGTACATTGTGGTAAAAAGTATGCAGAGGCTCCATATTAGAAAATGTTTGTTTCAGTGCTGCTCATAATGTTGTTGGGACTCGGGTTAATGAGGTAATACCAATGTGTTAGATTGTCACTGTTTGTTACAAAACAAAAAGTAAACATCAGCCTTGTGAGCAGACACAAAAAAATACATGCCAGTATCACGGCAACCTTGAAGCATCCCAAACAGGCTATTGACAGCCTACGATCTACAGTTACTGGGATTGACAATGCTTTTCTTTTTCTGTGTCTACATGAGTATCTAAAGGAACTTTAGAGGAGATCTGCCCAACTCACCTCTGCCAGTTGAAGGGCAGAACAGTTGGTGAGAGAAGCACACCAAGGCTGACTTCACCCACCAACATCAGAGTCTGGCTCCTGTTTGAACTATGCTGTTCGCTTTCCTAAACGGTCTAGTCTCGATTTAATAGCACATGATATTCTCTTTCCTGTGACTTTAATTAAGTGCTGCAAATGATTTTGCAGCCCTACTGCTGAAAGTTAATTTTAATGATTGAATTTTTGACCCCATCGGAATAGATTTCGTATTCGCTTCACAAGAATTATTTTTCACAAAATGCCCTTGGTTGGTGTTAGTCATGTTGTCTTAAATCTTTCACTGATTGCATCCGGCCGTATCTTTCATATTCACCCTCAGATCCATTGTCAAGCCAACCAGCCTGTATTGGCCTGTTCACCTTTTTATATACTAATTGTTCTTTACTCCTCCAAAGCTTCTCCAGCATGATAAAACTTAACAGAAATCAGTTTTAGTGATTTAAAGGTTTCCTTTAAATTTACAGGAAACTTTATAACCCTAGTAAATCTGTCACTTCTTTAAAATATCTTCTCCAAATAATACCAATATCTATCTCCCAGAAATCTATTTATTGATAAAATTTTCCATGTAAAAAATGAATGGATAAATTTATAAGTACATGAAGAGTCTATGTAAACAGGCAAAACTGAAAATATCCAGTATCCTGGCTAATAACAGTACCATAGCCAAGAGGCAAGAACAGGTCAGATTAGATGGTAAACATTTACATTGTAAACATGATTCTGTTTGTATAGCTCACAGTTCTATATATAACCTTTTGAATTCCCACATTAAGTGTAAGAAATGCCCTGAAGTAAGAAAATACCATATAATTTATTGCAGCAGAGAGTCCGTTTGGAAGATTAGGGGCTGGTCTCTAATTCCTTTAAGTCAATAGAAAAAGTTCCACTGACTAAACACTGTGAAGATCTTGAAAAAAATAGCAAGATTTAGAAATAAAGCCTACTTACCTTTTCTGAGACCCTGTATTTCCACAACAAATGTCTAATTTCAAATGAACTTTAAAGAAAAAAATCTTTAGATATGGGCCAATAGGCAGTGTACAATGTCACTCTGGTTTTTGCTGTGGTGGAAGGAAAGCTGGCAGCATAACACAGGATGCTCATTCCTGTAAGGAAAAGTAAATTCCATGAAAACAGAAGGAACTCATTCCTGAAAAGTGTATTTTTAAGATATACAGTAGTGTGACGTCTCCTTGCATGTACTTGCTTACCTTTGCACAAGGCAGCTTGGCTGAGCAGCAGAGCTCCGCTGAGCTGGGTCCTCATGGGCAGACAGCAGAGCTGCATGCACTGCAGCCAGACCAGCAGACCCATTTTGCCCTTAATGAGGAAACAAACCCCTGAGCTTGGCATCTAGGTCTTAAAATTGCCAAGCTTTTCCAGCTTTTCTTGCGAAAGGTCATTGCCATCTTACACAACTGCTAGGGAAGGAAGTATAGGTCACTCAAGAGGAGATCCGTTCAGGGTTTGGATGGCAGACAGGGCAATGAACCAAGAGAGGACGTGTATTCTGCAGTTTGTACCTACCGTGAACCTTCACATTATACTGAGGTTATGCAGGGTAAACTGTTTGGCTCGCAAAAGCTGGGTCTCTGTAGCCCACCAGGAGAAACAACAAGAGAGCAGTGAGCGCTCGCACGTGCCAGGACCCACTTGGGCAAGTAAAAACAGCCCACCCTCCTGTACAGATCTGTTTTGGGCTTGCATAGATGACTTTGGCCTTTTAAACCGAGGTCACTTGTAGAAAGGGAGATTCCCCCATTGCTTTTGCAGGGCGCCGACTCTGTGCTATCCCTTCTGTCACTTCCAGCACTCAGTAATGTGTTGTGGCAGGACTGGCCAAGAGAGGCTTTCCCAGTACGTACAGCTGATAGCTCCAGCTGTAAGTGCTGCAGCACGTGGTACTGGAAAAGCCAAGGGATCACAGGGAGAATGTGCTCAAAAATGTCTCCAGGATAAAACCTGAGAGAGGCACATGAGTCTTCTGTGCTCGGCTGACCTGGGGAGAGGGAAAACATTTTTAAGTTTTACCTAAATGCAGACTGTGGGGTAATATAAATACAAATATTTGTGTGCACATCTATATATAAACAAGTATAAATATATACCTGCATATGTACTTATGTATATGTGTACAAAAGCATATGAGCAGATTAACATTTCGATCCTTTTTTTCACCAAAAGCAACACATTGCAAAGTACACATTTCCAAGTATATTTCACTTCTGTGGCATTGCTGCCCTTAGGATTCAACTATGCAAATGATCTGTAGATTTCCAACAAATAAAAGGCTTTCTTCCCCCCACCCCCCTTCTTTTTCCTAACGTGTTAATTTCTGGATTTACAGCTACGTGATTCAATTAAGAAAGAAAACGAAAGTTGAAGCAGGACAGAAAGCACATATCCAAGACAAGGCTTGAAGGAGAATAATGGAAAAAATGTGCTGAAAGGAAATTATATTGTAATTTTGTTTGTCCACTGGCAGTATTAGCCATCAGTATGCAGTTTTTAAGGTATGGCTTTCCTTCATTTCTCTGACATCGTGTTCGAAATGTAGCCAGTCTTGGAAATAATATCTGTGCTGTCCTTATACACACATTTCACCTACAGTTACACCTTTTATCTATATCACTGTCACCTTATTTTATCGACCTTGATTTCCCTAGCCAATATAATATTCTTTTTTAGATAAGAGGATTTGAAATCTCTCAAATAACTCAGTTCCTCTGCAGAACTTGGTGCTCGTGTCTGTTTTCCTTCTGGGTGGACATCAGTGCCATCTGGTGTGACGATGCTGTGACTGCACTATTTTCGGTACAGAAAAAAGGAAGATGAGTTAGTTACACTGTAAGTCAGTAAAGATGCTGGCAGCGTAGACTGAAAATACAGTATTGAAACATGAGATTTAAAACGACAGTGAAGCTGAACTGAACCGTGTAGCAGCAGTTACCAGAGAACCATTTCAAAGGAAGGTAGTTGAAACAACTGATTTTGCAATCCAGCAAAGACAACAGCTTTTAACTATGTGACTGAGTTACCATACTTTGCACCTGCTACATTCAGCCTCTAATTCAAAATGCTAAGTTCATTCCTTTTTTTTTTTCCTTCAGTTTATGCCAGCTAGGTAAAAAAAAATATATATAAAAATATACAACTCAAAAAATCAGACAAGCATTTGCAAAGATGCAATGGTTCACTTAAAATAAAAAGGATAAAAGGAAAGTGTACATTCTTTAAAGGCAATTAATCCTCCAGGAAAAAATTAAAGTATAATGCAACACATCACGTTTTCATAAAGTACAGACTTTACAATACAAAACTAAATGATTATTTGCAGGAAAAGCCAGATTTTGGAGCATCAGTTCTCAAGATTCTTTGTCAAAAGCATCTAGAACAGTACTACATTATGGAAAGGAAAAATCCAGATGTATTCATGCCATTCTCCAACTTTTGTCTGGGTTTCATTTTAGCTAACCTGTGTATCGGTCAGTCCTGCCTACTGGCCAGAGAAGGCAGAGCCTCTTTCCTGCTTGCAGTAGGCAGCGGTATCAATCAGGAAGCTCATTAGACGCTTTATTTTGCCCTTATTGTGCCAAACACAGATGTGCCACAGGATCACCCCCAGGTTCTGGAGGGTCTGCAGGCCCTGAGAGGAGGCAGAGCTAACGTATGACTGTCTGCACCTGACCAAGAAGAGAAGTGCTCTTCATGGGAACATGGGGAGATCAAAAAGGTAAGTCTGAAATTTTCCTCTGTTGTCTCACAATAAAGACCTCACTCATCAGGGTATAAAATGAGATAGTAAATACTTTCACCTAATTAGCAGCACGTAGGAAAGGAGAGATAATCATTTAACCCCCAAAGAGGAGGAAAATCATTTCTTCAAACTTTTGAGATGCTGCAAGTATTTTCAGTGCATAAGACTGGCTTGATTTCCTGTGCACTGGTACATACTTGTCAGAAGAAAGTGGTGCCATAATGACTCCACCACGACGCACATGAGCAATTATGGCTGATCAGATAACTTCAGTTCTGAAGCTGAATCTTTGGCTTTGCAGCCCACCCATTTCTTTTAACACGAGGTTTTTCAATTTGGCTGGTCCTCCAAAATGATTTTTAGTGGGGACATACATTTTTGGGTTTATATTTGAATGCAACTTTCCTTTACTGCACAAACTTTTCTTTGCTGATGTCTGTTACGAAAGCATTAGCTTTAGGAAGAGTTGTCAGGAATGTATATATTGAGTCATCTGGAGCTATAGATACCATTACTGAGAGGCTTTATTTGTTAGTATTAGTTATTTTTAGCTGTTATTCATGTCTTGGTCTTTTTATTTGCTGCAAGTTTGTGTGCTGGTGTACAAGCCTGGTGAATGACAACGTTTGTATAAATGTACGCTGTGTGCCCATGAAGTGCCTCTCTCAGGAACTGTGTCTTTCTGTCACCGTCTGCCAGAGGAGGTTCCTGTGCTGATAGCTGTGAATTTATTTGCACAACTGCAGTATGCCCTGAAGACCTGCTAACTTGGACAGCGCGTGGATCCAGGATGCCCCCGACCTTCCCGTAAAGGCCGTGCACAGTGGCTCAGGATGATGTCTGCTTGCAGCACTGGCTTCGTCTTAAATTAGAGTGACCACAGTGAGTTGTTACTTTGGTGGGCTCTCAAAACTCAGCTGACAATGCAAGCCACAAAATAGGAAAAGCTGTATTTCAAAGGTATGAGTCTCAGGCCTAAACACAGGAAGGAAAAAAATTCCCACCTATTCATGCTCACTCCCTGCTGCATTGCTAAGGCTTGCTAGAAATAAAATGCAACTTTGCTATGGCTTAAAAGTAAATAAATAAATAAAAGCTAGATAAATAAGTAACTTAAAAACCTGAATCTAAAAATAAGTTCACAACTTAGTCCATTTACAAAGCATGTGGTATTAAATAACTGTCCCCACACACCTCATATGTGTGACGTGAAGCCTAGGGGACAATCTGCAACTGCCTGAAAAGTAATTTGTTTTGCGCTGTCCCATATTGAGTGACTTCTCTTGAGATATATTTTTATTCAAATAGCACCAGCAAAGGGAATGCATTTCAGAAATCAGGTCATGTTACAACGTGACCCAAAGGACGGCGATGGCCCAGAGGAATGAGGTGGAGAAACGGGCAGCAGCTGTGAGTTGTAAGAGCCCAACTCATGATTGCTTTTCTTACAGCCTGCAAAGTGGGGATACGCTGTGTTGAAGGCAGCCGAGGGACCATAGCATGGATAGATCTGAATCTTTTCTACTGTAACTGAAGTGTTGTGACAGTTTTGATATGAACTTGAAAAAGGGGAGTCATGGGCATAGCATTAGTGACAATGTGCAACATACCCCTTTCTTTCAGTGTGTAACATAGCGTATACATTTCTTCCATTATTATGTTCAAAGTTCTAGTACTCCTGGGAAGTGAGAAATACAACTTGCTGGGAAATATTGTAGAGATTGGGATTTTCTACAGAAAAAAGCAAGCAAAGCTGCTGGAAATGACTATGTATACACACAACAATTTTTGCAAGGCTCTGGATAGGATGAGTTTTACACTCTGATCTCCTGCTGGACTAGACTGGGAACTCAAGGGTTAAGTAAGTGCAAGCAACTAAAATATGTCTGAGCGTACAGCTGCAGATCTCATAAAGCTTTTGTGGATGCCTGTGTCAGTCCCAAGTGGATTGCTTTGACACATCATGGATATACTAGTTTGCATCATTTTTATATGCTGACTTTGCAACAGAAAAGGTTGCTTTATTTATTTGTACATCAATGTTATGTTTATAAAATGACCCTTTAGCTTTCTAGTAAAAATGAAAAACTTGTTAAACTTATGGCAGGAAAGAGGAAATGAGAGGAACAGTCCCAGAGCAACGGAAAAACAAGAGCAGGACACTGCTTGTTTTTAATAAACCCACTCATTTGACCATCTGACCACTCCTTTTATGGAGAGAAATGAGTTTTTTCCCATGACTTCTTTTGTGACTGTTCAAAAATAGTCTTCAATTTTGTCTTGTAAGTTGCTTATAAATATCTATTTCAGAACGCAAGTCTTTACCAAAAAATCCTCCCCCAAAAAAGTGTTGCAACTACTAGCATGTTTTTGTCTTTTCTCCTACCATAATTGTGTTAATGTTAATCTGAATATTAAAAAAAACCACACTACAACATTTTTTCTAAATATAAATCCAACAGCGGAAACAGGTTGCTTGGGCTGGTTGTTGCATAGATCTAGCACTCTCTAAGATTTGAGGCTCTCTCCTGCTTTCCTTCTGTCCTGTGGTGACATCTTCTGGGCCCTACTCAGAGTGCACAAAACCACATCCAGCGACACTGGTGGAGGACAACCCAGAAACCCTTCAAATTCTGTGCTTTGAAAGATTTCTAAACGGCACAAAAATAAATCTCTCTTCTGTTTTCCCACAATAATTATTATCCTAAGAGGTTTCTTGGCTGGCCAAAACCCCACCCAAAAAATCCCCCCCGCTATTCCTAAGAACTGTCTCACTTTACTGTTTTTATTTTGTATCACTATAAACTATAGCAAAAGAGGGCTCAGAAATAGGGTCTGGGGTATAAGTCACCCCTCAGCTTCCCAGTACAATGCCTTTTGAACCTTGTTCTTTTGTCTAAAGGCTACTTCAACTTCCAAAACAGGCTAGATCCCCAAATAAAGCCGCCTACTTTTCAGGCAGACCAGGAATGCCCTGGCTATGCATTTCTAGGGGAATCTAGGGCAATTAGCCCAAGGGTTTGGTCTGCACAGCTCTTCCAGTAAGTATGGAGGTCTTCTACTCCCAATGCCTTCACAGCATACCTGAGAGGTGGTCTGCCAGAGCTTAACGCCCTCAGTGTGGTGGTTTGTTTGGTCCTCACACCGACATGCCTTACAGCTGATTGTTGAACAACTGCCCCTCAGAAGAAGCAAACAGATTTGTTCCAAGACACAGGAGCATCCTACCTGGGAAGGCAGCTAGACACCCGGTTTGGGCTCAGCCTCTGGGCATGTGCCCAAAGACAAAGCTTTCTGCCCATATAAAGTGGTACCTAGGAACCTTGCCAAAAGCCAAGGAAGCTGCTTACTGAGGCTATCTGCCTCCAGGGTCCAGCAGTTGCAGAGTAGGAGGTTTTGCAGTATCATTTCACAGAATCACGGAATTGTCAGAGTTGAAAGGGACCTCCAGAGATCATCCAGTGCAACTCCCCTGCCAAAGCAGGGCTGCCCAGAGCACATCACTCAGGACGGCATCCAGGCAGGGCTTGAAGATCCCCAGAGAAGGGGACTCCACACCCTCCCTGGGCAGCCTCTTCTAGGGCTCTGCCACCCTCACCCAAAAGAAGTTCTTCCTCCTATTTGAATGGAACTTCCCACGTTCCAACTTGTGCCCATTGCCCTTCGTCCTGTCACTGGGAAACACTGGAAAGAGTCCGGCTCCCTCCTCCTTCAACCCACCCTTTAGATCCTTGTCAGCATTAATAAGGTCTCCCCTCAGCCTTCTCTTCTCCAGGCTAAA
>JAOXNO010000002.1:1376108-1387399 GCA_028565335.1 Limnodromus scolopaceus
TTCCAGTTGTGGCCTCACCAGTGCAGAGTAGAGGGGGAGAATGACCTCCCTCGACCTGCTGGCCACACTCTTCCCTACATGGCCCAGGATTCTATTTGCCCTCTTGGCCACAAGGGCACATTGCTGGCTTCAGACTTAGACCTCTTATTTCCACCATTTTAATTTACCTGCATCCTTTGGAAAACAAGCCCCTCTGTTCCGATGAGCCGATGAGTAATTATTCACCCAGCCCTTGTCTGCTGTAGCCTCATGGATAATGAACTGGAACAATGCAAACACAGAGGTGAGGAGTCCAGTGTATTTAACAAGTGAATACACACGACTCCTTCAGCACCTTCCCATTCAATTAAATAAACTTGTAACACAGGAAATAAACTTGACAGTACATAGAAAAGTCAATGATAATTTAAAAAGTAGTTCTAAGTGCTGCTGGCTTGAATACAAGTCTTGTCACACAAAAACGATTTCATGCAGCCAAATGCCAAATTAGCTGTTCCCTGGAGAAGGGAGCATTAGCACAGATAGTCTGGTATTTAATTCTGTCACAGGGCACTTATCTGTGGACCTTTTCCTCCACGTCAAGCCAAATAGCTTGGGCTGGAAGAAAGGCTGTTGGCCATCTGGAGACTGTATCGTGTGTGTCCTTGCACAGAGAAAAGAAGAGACTAAGCTGCTGCTCTGCAGTGACCTGCAGTAAGCACAGCATGGTGGAAAGAAGTGAAAAAGGCCCCATCCATTTTGCATCTCAGATCTGGCAACTGGTCAAGCATACACACACACACACAAATCACCTCTTCAGCACAGGCACACTTCAAATGATGATCTTTCTATAGCATCACAGACAACTGGCCAGTGCTCATCTCTGCCTCCCCTCTCTGCCCACTTTTAAACCCTTTTGACAATTTTGCATCCAAGAAGATGCAAAATTTTTTGCACCCTGCAGATCAATGAACAAAGCTATTGCTTGGTTTCTGAATGCAGCCCAAAAAATACTTGTTTACTAGTTTGTTTTGTAAAATGGGAGGTTGAGAAGATGGAGAAAGCAAGAAATACTAGTTGGGTAGTTCTTATGGTGCCCAAATCAGGGAGGCAGATAGGAAAAAGTTACAGGACCATCGCATACCCAACTCGAGCCATCCCATGGAAGGACTTTACCCATAAAGGGGAAACATTAGTTGTTACAGACTTTCCTCTTTTAGCTGATCAGTCAAGCCATGTCTGATGGCTCCCCTGTTTGCACAAGGAGATTAATTAGTCTGAGCATCCAGCATCCCTGGGTACACCCAGTCCACTAGAAATCATCCACATGGCAGCTTTCTTCAGGTCGCCAGAGCACATCAGACCAGACGTCCTCCCCACCCCATCCTATATGATAAATTGTCCTTGGTCCCAGGTGAAGGGAGGGAACAGGGACCCTTACAGGGGAAAAGGTGAGGAAGAAGCCTCACAAGCAACTGTGTGTTTGATGAGTTGGTAGGGTAAATAGTTTATAGCTCTTAAATAATTCCAGAGGATCTGTGTGGCCAGCCCTTGGAGTGGGATGATTGACTATCCTTGGTTTAATGGAAAGGGCATCCCTTTTAAAGAGCACCCTACTTAAAAGTGCAGAATTCTTGTATAGTTTGGGCCTCCTCATTTTTTGTTTTCTCCCACACTGCAGTAAACAGTTACATTCAAACCAGGCTTTTTACTCCAAAATGCTGCATCAAAGTTGCAGGGTGTTAAGCCTCTAAGCTATGAATTCCTCCTTCACTGCAGAGGTAACAAATGGACATGGGGCAGCAGTTGCTACAATTGAAAAAAAGAAAAATAAAAAAAAGGAAAAGGAAAAAAGGAAAAAAGGAAAAGGAAAAAAGGAAAAGGAAAAAAGGAAAAGGAAAAGGAAAAATGGAAAAGGAAAAGGGGAAAAAAAAAGAGTATGGTGTGAGTCCTCAAGAGAGGGGAATTCTTCTCATCAGCTGGTAAGACAGCCTGAACACTAATTCAGCCTTAAAAACATGCTACAAAAATTACAGTTCCTTTTCCCCGCCATCTGGAGCTGAATGCAACGGTGCTTGTGCTGGGGACAGTCACCTGGCAGTGACCAAACGTACTGCCAAAAAATCACTGTGAGCTCAAGAAAGCTCTCTGCCTTGCAAAGGAGATGGAGCAACCCACAAAGCACAACTGCCCTCCACAGCTCATTAGTGGATAAAGTTATTGGCACATCCAGAGTGGAAGAGTAAAGCAGAAAACACATTATGAGATGAGCAGCACAGAAATGATAACTCACAGCTCCATAAGCCATCCTGCGCAGCGCTCAGACTTTTGTACACTTCAATAAAACCAAATCTGAATACATTAGAGAGGAGAAGGAAAGCGGCAGTGGCCAGAAGAAGAGATGCTGTATCTTCTCCCGTAAGACCAAGGGGTGAGTTCGTTACTGAGAGCCACACTGAATTGCTCTGGTATTTCCCAGCACCACTGGGATTTCTGGAAGCGCAGACCCACTGATTTGTTTCCTCTCCCTGACTCCAACTTTTCAGACTTGAGGAAAATCCTGCAAAATGTCTTCTTCACAGGTTTCTTACTCTCTGTGCTCACCACTCCGGTGGCATTTTGCAGAAGCTGAATGTAGAGCTGCCATAAGTGGAAGACAGTCAGTCTTAATGCCTTTACTTTCTGGTGTTTTGATACCAATTGCAAAACTTGCCAAGAAAAGATGAAGGCACACTGTGATTTGTTAATGCTTCTGGTCTAACAGAGCGCTATACATTCAACCTGCAGACAGAGGGGAAAAGCAGACCAGATCAAATCACGGTCCTGCCTGTTGCTTTTATGGCACATACCACAAGGGGGACTCTTCTACAATTTTGTAGGGCAAAAAGAATTTCAAGGAGAGGGGAAAGGATGAATAAATAATTTCTGCGGCAGAATGTGAAGAGATAATTTTAGGCTTTAATTTTTAAGCCTGCAAGAGCTGTTAATCTGCAAAATTTATTAACATGTATCAGTTTATGTTTATGTCAGCTCCTGGTTTTATACTGCAAGTTGCAAATTGTGAACAGCCTATTAATTTTTCTTAACAGAGGGGAATTTAAGATACTTTGTTGATCCACTGGATAGAAATGGTAAAGAAAAACCCTGACCACCCATAGAAACCTCCGATTATATTCCGGGGCTGGGAGAATGTGCTGGGCTGCTGAGGCTGGCTGCTGGCAGTGCACACAGTGAACGAGAAGCATTCAGAGGTGGAGGGTGCAGAGACATCCTGAGACAGGGACAGGTACAGGTACAGGTACAGGTACAGGTACAGGTACAGGTACAGGTGCAGGCTGGGGCTGGGGCAGCAGAGCAGGAGAAGGGGAGTAAACCATAGAAGAGTGCCAGGAGGGAAGGAGGTGTGTGGCTCAGCGCTGGTCAATTTGAGCCATGCATGGAGTCACACCTGCCTTACAGTAACATGTGATAAACTGCCAGAAGAAGAACAAAAACCACAATTTAAGATTTCTGCTAACACGCACATATGTAACTGTGGTTTGCTGTAGTGCTTACTCATGCTCAGAAGTCATGAAAGCTTGATGTTGCACAGCTGCGTGTGTCACTTTCTAGATACAGCACATATTGTCAGGCTGATCGCATTTAGAATTCACTTAGGATGATATGCGAAAAATCAAGATTTAAAAAAAGAAGCTCTGTTCCTTTTAACTTCCAGGAAGTGAATATAACAGGGTCAATAAATAGCACCCTGAATTTTGTGTGCAGTGCCTTTCTGCCTGAAAGGAGGGTGTAGAGAGGTGGGGGTCCGTCTCTTCTTCCAAGTCACAGGTGATAGGACAAGAGGAAATGACCTCAAATTGTGGCAGGGGAGGTTCAGACTGGATATCAGGAAAAATTTTTACACGGAAAGGGTTCTGAAGCCTTGGACTGGGCTGCCCAGGGAAGGGGTTGAGGCCCCATCCCTGGAGGGATTTAAAAGCCGGGTTGACATAGTGCTTAGAGACATGGTTTAGTGATGGTTTTGATCCGAGTGAGGTTGATGGTTGGACTAAATGATCTGAAAAGTCCCTTCCAACCTAGACAGTTCTATGATTCTATGATTCTTAGCTAACATGCAAAAGAAACCTTGAGTATTTATATAACCGAAACTGTTATTGCGAAACTACATTTAGTGGGAGGCTGTGGGTTTATGGTGGAAGTCACAGAAGATAGCTACAAAAATGAAACTGAGAATTAACTGGCTATTTAAACAAAGTTGTAGGTGACCTCGCAATTACTTTAAAAGCTTCCCCAAAGAAGAGACATTATCATTCTAATTAGAACTTCATTACAGTGAGAAAAAAAACCTGTATTACAGCTGGCATAATTCTCATTATAAGTGACCAAATAATTGTTCTTACTCAACTTATTAAATTCCTGTTACATCTTTAAAACATTGACTAAAACCAAAAGTCAACCGTTTTTATGTTTATGCTGGAGGACAGTGCTTGCCATGTTCTGCCAGTAAAAGCTCAACAGCAACAAGCACATTGGCATTTCATTGCAGGTGGACATATCAGCCAATGATATGCTTTTATCTTTAATGCTTTTTAAGATCTCAGCCATGTATGACAGTAGGAAAAGAAAGTAACTCGCACTGTGAACGAAGAAAGTGTTTTAATTTCTGTCATCCATCCCTCTGCCAACTCACACCACAGTCACATCAAGTGTCCCAAGGCCACCAGGACACCCTGGTGGTCATGGAAGAGCCAGGTGTGTCCTCGCTGGCCATCTGCTTGTGGCCAACTAAGGTAATGGATGAATTCTCTTCTTCCTCTAGGGGCACAGAAGCATTAATTTGCTTCTCACTTTCCTCTACCCAGCTGTCAATTTTCCTGAAGCTTGTGAAAACTTAATTAATTTGGAGACTGCTAACCTTCCTTCTTCAAATTTGCATGAAATCGGTGATTTTGTTCAGAAATTATTTAGAGCAAGAGGGACAGGTGGACGGACACTGCAGTCACATAAGTGGTTTTTCCCCTAGGAAATCAAACTGAAAATGAGAGTAACAACAACATTAGAAAAACAGAGGCCCTCAAATCTTAGGAGAGCTAATTAGTACCTAACAACTGTTGGAGGACTAATTGTTGATGGACCAATCATGTAGGAAGTACCAAGTGATATCTGCACGTTGGTGTAGTGGTGCTGCAGTGCTGGCAGTAAGCACTTCCCACAAGATAGGGGTATGACTACAGGTAATAGAGCTCTTTGCCAAACATAAAGAGCACAGGCAAATCTGTAAATAAAACAATCACTTAGAAAAGCACTGAACTCCTGAAAGTGAAGGCAATCAGCGGCAGCTAGTTGTAATACTGGCCAGACTTCAGATGTCCGTGCTGTGTCACAAACCCAAAGCTTTTTAATGTAATATGGCAAGTTTAAGGACAATGGAAAGTTGAAATACAGCATAGGAAGAAGGCACCACAGAACCATACCTTAGAAGTGATGAAGCAGCAAGTCAGTCTGAATAGTATTTCTTAAAACCAAATTCTGCAGTTTTTCAGGGGAGAAAATAAGTGGTTTGGACACTGAAGGAGAAGCAACAGTAGTGATCATGCTACAAAAGAGTGTTTTTATCAATCTGCCTTGGAAATTTAAAATTAATGAGAAGTGCAACTTAAAAAATCTCGGTTGGTTTTGGAGTTTTTCAGTAATCCTGCAAGATCAAAACTGATACTACTGTCTCTGGATTCAGCTAGAAATACCCTGAAAACACAGTATTAAGAAAGACTTTTTCCCTATACCTTTTTCAAAAGGTAAGTCTGCAACACTTATTATAATGGAGAGTAGGAAAGAGAACGAATCCATTCTGTCTGGCTGGTAAATTCACAGGCTAAAACTAGCAACGTTAACACAACAGTCTGTACAAGAAGGGTCATCAGCAGAATGTTTGCTCAATGAACTTCTAACAACAACATGGTCTTTAAAAAGGAAAAACTAATCAAACTCCATTGTAGCACACGTATTTTTATAAGAGATTCATTAGCCCACTTAAGGAAAGTCACTTGCAGGAGCACAGGAGATTCTTGCTTCTAAGTTCCGCACCTTGTGTTGCCTCAGTGTTTCCCTGCTGGGTTTTGGGGTTGTATTTTCCTCTTCAATTCAGACACACAGAGCTGTATCCAACTGTCAATAAGACCTCCCCAAAACTACCTACCTGACCAGAACTTCTATTTTATCATTTATATATAAATATAAGCTTTCCTAGAAAGATGGAGAGGGATTAAAGACCAGCAAAATCCTACATTACTGCTAGACTGCTAGGAAAACTTAGTTCATATTGCACTTTTCAAATACAAATAAATGCTGTTGTCACCAGTAACAACACAGAATCCCTGTCCACAAAATGCCTTTTCACTCCATATTATGGAATATATTTAATAAAAACCCGAAAACAACAAACCCAAAGCAAATAAAACCAAATAAACTGTTAGTTTTGGATAGTTGAATGCCACAATGATGCTATAGTGCTGCGGAGAAACCTCACAGAGCTGAATGAGTGGGCAAAACAGGGGAGGGAGGTGACTTTCAGCAGAGATAAATGCAAGGAAATGCATCTAAGGAAAAATAATCCGGATGCTACCTAATTCTGAATTCTGAACCAACGGGTACAACTACAGGAAGAGCTCCTGGAGTCATCACTGGCAGTTCTCAGCAATCGGGGCACAGCCCAACATGCATCAGTAGCCAAAAGCAGTAAAAATAATTAAGCATCATCAGACAGACCATGGCAGAGGTGGCATTTTTCCAAATGAAGCTAGGAAAGGCCAAACGCTCCTCCCATGCAAATCCTGCTGCCGAAGTTGCTTGCAAGAAAGACAAAGACGACTGCCTTGGATGGTGAACCTTCATCGGAAAAACCACTTTCACTGAAAAGTCAGCTTCTTTATCCAATGCATGCTGTAGCCAGGCTGCTTCACTAGCACTAACCAGTATTTCTCTGTCCCGCTTCTGGCGTTCAATACAGATGATCTGCTTTTAAATCCACCTTTATAGAAACAGCACTGAATCAATGCCCATAAACCAACCTGCCAAAAGGGAAATGTGAAATCAAGAGTGGGACCTACAGCGGGGAATCAGTCTGAGAAGTTACGTATTTACACTTAAAAGTAATATGGCCTTAAGCCCTGAACTCTGCAATATAGAACTAACATGGCTCAAGCTAGCTATGCCTGGAAAAGACCGGTTGTGAATAGCTTCTGTAATGAGTTTACTGTAAAAAAAGCACTTCAAACCAAGTCCCACGTTACAGTGTTTCTTGTAGTTATTTCAGTGCATTCGTAAAGAGAGCCTCCTTTTAGAAATCCAGGTAGCATTTTGCTGCTGTTCAAGGAAGGGTCCACATTCCAATAGTTATAAACCTTTTCATTTATTATTAAAGCTTCTAAAATATGTATCAGTAATAAGAGCCGAGGCCACATTCTTATCTGGAATGGCCTTACAGAAGTCCCCTTTGCTGAGGCTACGTAAGAAATGCTTTGTCCCTGGATGGTTTGTTCTTCTGCGCTTTTTCCAGGAGACCCACTCCCCCATCTTTTTAAATGCAACTAGAAACCTGCATTTCAGCATCAACAACGGCAGCAAGCATTGGAGGAATATTTTTTTATTAGTTCCTAAAACATCCCTCTTGAATTCCTGTATTCCTGTAACACGCTTGCCATCCATCGGAATTCCTGTTACTGCAGTGCAGAGGCACGTTCCTGCGTGGAGACACGGCCAGAGTGTGTGTCCCCTGAGCAGCCTTTGAGTTTGGTATCAGTCCTGCTCAGAAACTGCAGCGCTCCAGCAGCTTTATGGCTTTAGCAGCCTGCCCCTAACTGACTCAGACAGAAAAGAACAAACCTAAAGTACTGCTGATGTTCTCTTGTTAGCCTCCAATAACTAATTACCACTTCAAGCCAACCTTTCATTTTCCTATATATCCGTATGTAAGTGTTCAATGCAAACAATGCAGCTGCTCGCAGCTATCAATCGGAGATCTTCTGGACCAAAATCAAAAAAGAAGAGCAGTTAGCAAGAGAAAGCGGGTATGATGTTTGGAGGAGAAGAGGGGAAGGACGGGAAGCAAGGGTGTGCTGGCAAGGTGCCATCGTCCTGGTAACCGGTGTCCCCTCTGCCAAAGGAATCACTGTTTCTAGGGATCTGCAGCGAAACCCAGACCAACTCTCAGCAGGCGAGTTGTGTTTGGGCACTCACCCTGGCTAGAGGCACGCAACAAGCTTGGCCCTTAACTACTACAATATATACCACCAGCACAAAACGTGTTCAATACAAGTTTGTGTAATCTGGGAGATGGTTTGAGTTTAATTAGTGAATTAACACCTTTTTTTTCTGGCTAAAGCAGGAAGCTTCCTCAAGACAGACTTAAGGTTGATACCATCCCTTCACAGCCTACCTGCAGCATTATGTGACTAACTACCCAGGCCTTAAATATCAAATCATGCTCCTCCCACCTTTTAAAATAGGGTTTTTTTTTCATGAGCAGCCTCTAGGTCAGCAAAAGGAGGTCTAACATTTGGAAAAGGTACACCTGTACAGCTGTAGCAGACACAGATTTGCACTTACCCGTGCTCAGGGTACTGCCAACAGCAGGGTGGTGTGCTTGCACTGGCAAAGTCTCTGCTCTTAAGTGGACCTTAGAAGCTCTGTGGTTTCGGCTGCTGTGCTGCTATGATTTGTTAGATTTTTATCGCCCCAAAATTGTAAGAATAGAGCACATTTTGTACAGTAGCTAAACTAGCATCACTCAGATGAACGTATATCACAGCCCAGGATTAATTAATTTCTACAACCCTCCTGCCAAAATCCCTAGAAAGCAAAACTTGCCCTTGTCTGATTTCTCATGCAACATGCCCAGTGAGTGGATGCTGGGAAGGAAGCACAAGAAATCAAGGTGACACGTCCTGCAGTAGCAGCAGATGGGGTGTTACGTTGTACTTGCAGCCTGTTACCTTGTTTTTAATAAAATCTCAGCAGCTTTGCTTTCTTTTACACTTTTTTCCTTTAGTGACTACATCTTCATTAGTTTGAGGACACGGAGGTTATCAGGAAGGCTGAAAAGCTGTGTCATGACCAGAGCAGCTGCTGACATCAGTGTGACTTTTCTGCTTGCCTTTGTGGAGACTGCAGCTGAGCACTTTGCCTGCTGCTAACCCAAATTCCTTTGGCACAAGAGGCTATTTAGCTGTGTTCCCTTCACAGTGGCACAAGCAACGTGCTCCGGCTTCAACCAGAGCTACGCCTCCAGCTCATGGGCACAGGGTGGCACGGGCAGCTCTGGATTTGTGTGTCAGTCCCAGCTGGAGGGCTGTGTCCTGCACGTGTGAGCGGGAGGGGAAGGAGCTGCACTACTCACGGTGACTGCGGCTGCAAAAAGTCCCCCTGGATGCACACCGCAGCCACGTGGCCCCGCATCCCGAGCTGCCGGGGTCTGGTGGTCACAGAGATAACGGGTGCTGCATGTTACATCATTTTGCTCTTCCCCCCTCTCCCCCCCCGCCATCTCCTTTAAGATATATTCAGTTTTTTAATCAGAATTTCCATCTTCCATGCGTCTCTCCTTAGCCATTAGCTTCTTTTAACAGGAAGATCTATTTTATCTAATAGTCTGTGTCATAGCTATACATTTATAGATGGTGAAGGATGATGGACAGGGGTGTGTGTGTGTGTGTGTGCGCACAGATACACACACGTATGCACACAAAGAGAGCAAACCCCCTCCAAGCAAACAAGGGCACGGCTATTCTCTAAGTCCAGAAAACATGAGACTGTAATTTGTCATCCTGGCAGGATAATTAGCCTGGGCAGCACAGTGCCCCGCGTGGCTGTACTCCGGCAACCATGGCAGACTGGGTGTCTCTCCATGTGCTGTGCAGAGTCCTGTCTCTCCTGTCACAGCTCACCTTTTTTAAGGAAATAAAGAAGGAGCCAGTGGCTGAGCCAAGCGTAGCTTTGGAATGTGAGCTCTGGGAGTGCTGCTTCTGCTCTCTTCCTGTGCCGCTAAGTCACTTGGACTTACCAACCCTGTCCACAACCAGTGCTTCACCACATCCTGAAGGTCTTTCAAGGTGCCTGAAGGCCACTTTGTGCCCTGATATCTACTCAGAATTCATTTATTTATGTGTATCGATAGACTGCGCAGATTGTTCAGTCTGCAAGAGAAAAACATGTATCACAAACTGATGGGAGAGACAAATATTTACTGTTCTCGTTTGGCTTGATGATGTTGTTAGGTTTGGTAGTTGACTGCATTCCTCATTTAAACAGCAGTAATTAATAAGCATTTACCATTTTGTTTACCCCCTCTTCCTAGAACTAGCATGCTGTGGTAGCTTTTTGTAATTAAATCAGGGTGGACCCTGCTTAGTATTTTATATATTTAAAAATTACACATTCCTTTTTCATTAAAACAGCCTCCTACCAGTATTTCTGAGATAACAAGTTAGAGTAAAATAGCTCTTTGTGAATGTTGTTAGAGAGATGCCGTCCAGGTCTAATTTCTAAAATGTAATACATTAAAAAAAAAATCTTTCTACCTGTGAAAAATTAATCAGATTGAATACAATGACAGATTTAACACCATTTCCCTTGGTGAGCTTTATCGAAAAAATAAGATATTCTTGCTTAGATACTAGACGTAATCACGGCACAGTGAAGTTTCTCTGACGTCTCCTGTTGGCTTTCCCCGCAGGTATTAAGGAGAATCTAAATCGATATTTCCGCGAGTAGCAGCTAAACCACAGCAGTGCTGAACACTGGGGTTTTGCCACGTTTTTCCTCACAAAAAGCAGTGACCCGCTGCTAAGCGACAGCGGGGCACGGCTCAGAACCCCCAGTTATAGCCCATAACTTGCCAGTAGATCCCCGGGAGCAGCTCCGTCCGCCGAACGGGAGCACGTTACGGAGCGCGGCACCTGCGAGAGGCTGGGCTTGACGCCGGCGTGAGTGAAACGCCGTCACACCCAGCCCGCCCCGCTGGTGGCAAGTTCCTGCTCTGCAGGGAACGCTTCCACAAGCCATGTCTGCAGGGTGCCGAACGCTTAGGAGACTGCCACCCTCCCAAACGGAAACCTGCAGGCGAATTTAAGCACCCACAGAATCACAGAATCGTAGTGGTTGGAAGGGACCTCAGAGATCATCGAGTCCAACCAACAAACAAAAAAAAAAAAACCAACAAAAAACCCCAAAAAAACCCCACCACCCACCACCTAAACACACAACAACAACCAAACCAAAACCCACCCACACAGCACCCCACCACAAACCAATAATCT
>JAOXNO010000002.1:1399869-1415088 GCA_028565335.1 Limnodromus scolopaceus
CAGTTCCCATCCCTCACTGAGTCCAGTCTGGGACTTCCCCAGTGCCTGCCGGTGATGTCGTCCTGGGAGCTTGATACGGTTTTGTATATGTTGTATATATTTATCTTTTAAAATTCTTACTATTATTTCATTGATTTATTCATATTTTCATTAAAGCAGCTCAGTTTTTTCCTAAACTCATAAATCTCTTTATCTCCTCCTCTCCTCTCTTTGGAGGGAGAGGTGGGGGGGAGCATCTGTCATTGTGGTTGCCCAATCCAGCCCAAACCGCGCCAGCGCGTAAGAGCAGCAGCCAGCCCTGAAGTGCCTGCAGACGGACGGGCACGGTCAGAACAAGGCAGGATGATGTTCTTGGAGGTAAATGTGAAAGACCAGATGCTGGCTGGAAACCGTGAGCAGAAAGTATCACTCACTGAACTCAGGCTGGCGAGCCACAAAAGGGGAGGAGATGATGGAAATTAATTTCCAAGACAGCAGAAATATGCAAATACAAAAAGTGAATATAAAACCGGCATGATAGATGGGGCACACACTCCGCAAGCGTAATAATTAGATTCGTAAAGAAGCAGGGAGTTATACAACGCCCCTTTAACTTTTAAAAAGAGTTTTGCTGTCAGCACATGCCTTCATGGACACAAAGATTAAAGTAAATCTGTGGCAAAGGAAAGTCTCCCGATTAGATGCTGAATAAAATCACCAACCTGGAAACGGAGCATTTTCAGAAATATATAGGAAAAATGAAAATATACCCATGCTCGTAACTGTAGTAATCTTGCCCATAGTATTCCTGCCCTGGATCAATTCCAGACTCCATACTTAACTCCTGCCAAAAGAGAAACACTGATTGAATGCAAACAGTATACACACTAATGAGGGATGCAAAGGGCACAAAGAACAGTGCCTTCAAGTGCAAACAAGCAAAATAAAAAAAATGATAATAATTTGAGGAACATTGACAACTGTCAAGAACCATGTTGAGAAGCCAAGAGGAGATTTAAATGACCCCTTCTCTGATGTATTCCCTGGGAGTTCTAAGTCAGCCAAGTGCAGAGGCTGTCCTGGTGTGGGACACAGCCTCCCCTGCCCTGCACAAAAACCTCCTTCAGTAAACGGCACTCACAGCAAATACGCTGTCACTTCTTGTGCCTCTCTCAAAGGAAAAAGCAGTGTTGAAAGTTTAGGGTTATTTCATTTAGAGTGGTTGTCTTTTAGTATCTTCTAAACCATCAACGATCATGAGCAGCACTGGAATAAGCCAAGTACTTGTCTGTATCCTACGAAGGCACCAGAGTGTCCGTAAGCTCGTTTCACACAATTTGGTATTAGGCTGCTGTGAGCTGCAGGATGGACACAGCACCAGGGCTCGGGTTTCGGCAAGGGACTGCATGTCGTCCCTGTCTCACAGCTTCCTAGAGGTTTTTCTCCTGTCCAATGGATTTAAAGTTGTGTGAGAGCATCTCACGGTAATTACTTACAGAAACTATTGCTAAAATACCACCGATAGCAACGTCTCACAAAAGCTACACATTTGCTCTATTCCTCATTTTGGAAATGATATTGGGCCCAAAAGATTTGAAACAGAAAGTATTTGGTTTATAATCCAGAACAGCCTCTGCACTTCACAGCAGTGTGCTAACGCTTCCATTACCTTGGCAGGCCAACTGCCTACTCCATCTCTAGGTACAATAATCAATTACCAGCTGAATGGCATCTGAGAAAATAGGTTGTGGTTGGACAGCAAGGAAATGTTTCTGTCTGTGAATTTGGACAAGAAACTAGGAATGCTTTCAGTCCGTGTGATGAAGTCCACGGGAGCAACCAGGAGATGCTCAAGGGGAAAATACTAAGAGGCAGTAAATTTAAAGTATTTAATTAAAACAACATAAAGGGGGTAACAATGTCAAGACTTTCCTTTTCATCCAGAAAAGTGTGGGGGGGAAATATTACCTAAGACAGACAAGTTTTTATTAGGAAATTATGTAAGAGCCATTTAAAAAGTTACAGAATAATTAAGAAATGAAAAATAGCAGTACCTCTGGTCTGAGAAGAGAAGGTCTCAGCAACTGCTGTTGCTACAAAAGAAAATTAGAAAGAGGTTAATTAGGCAGCAACAATTAAAGTGCAGATCATTTGTGTTCAAGATTGGAAAGAAATCCTAAAAACAGAGGTCCCTTCAGAGCCTTTTGTACGTCTGTCCCCTGGATACTTCCACACTCAGGGAGAAGCAGAACACTGCTAAGCACGCGATTTAAAAAAATCAATGTACAGTCCACTATTTCTTTTGCCTATTATAAAATCAGATTCCCAGGTTTTGTGGTGATTCTCTGAAGTCTGTAACTCGAGAGCTTCTGTCAGAGCCCAAGAGAAGTACTGCGTGGTGTACGCTGGAGACAGCAGGGAGACAATGGCAGACAAAAAATTCTCCCTAACAGGTAGAAAGCAAATCTACGGGAATTCACAGTAAAGTCTGTGATTCAGCTATTAAAAACCCGAAGTGATTTGACTTCTTAAGCTTCTACTACAATATATAAGCTTCTGCTGCTTTAATTCTCTATCTATATTTATATATTTCTGTGGCTGTTAACTGCATACCTCCCAACCACAAATATACTTTAATTCCCAACACCAGTAAGTGATTATCTCACTTGCTTTATTTACAGCTTATGTGTGATTCTTTCCGTATGCAGTGAGAAAAGCGAGCTGACGTGAGGGAGAAGACCCTGAGAGGCTGCACAGAGAGGACCGACACGATGGTATGGTTCCTCTCAGATCCATCACAGCCAAACATGGGCTATGTCTGGTAGCCATGGTGTTAATTACTCTGCAGCTCCAGTTTTCTGCAAATGACAGACCGATGTACATCACTTGCTGTTCCCTAAACTGGGATCAGATTTACTCAGGAAAATGAATACTGTTGTCCCCACACCCCTCCCAAAACTTGGTGGCACTATTTCAGCCAAGTTTCACGGCCAATACCAAACCCCGGGAGAGGTGGACATTCAGTATCTGAGTTAAGAGACACAAATCAGCTCTGCAAAGGGAGGAGAAACCAAAACGGGACAACAGCAAGCGTGGAATTTGTGAAACACCACTGAGTAAGGAGCAGTAGGCTCCAGATGCACACTTGTAGCAGGATTCACATGACCTTGGAAAAGCCTTTTGACCTCAGATCTCAAAGATACTTAGATGCCTTCTCTCACAGAATGATACGGGATTGGAAGGGACTTCCAGAGATCATCTAGTCCAATCCCGAAGTCTCAAAAGGGACCAGACATGAGGCTTAAAGTCCGCACTTTTCTCTTTCCTGCAGCATAAAGTAGGGGCCGAAGGTACCACTTACTGTTGGGTGCTCCTGAAAAATCACCCCCATGATAAGGCTGTCGCCTGACAGTTACATATTAATTTAGAACAGTCTCTAACATGAAAAATGCTTTTCAAACTTTCAGCAAAGGCTTCTCTTATTCTGAGGATTTTAAAAACTAAAAATTACTGAAAGAGAAGGACCTCTTCAAGCAATTCAGATGCAACTGGAAAAACTGTTAGCTTGAGAAACTGGGAGGAGAATCTTTTCAATACTTTTTTCAAAAGCATGTAGGATCCTTCAAAAGAAGCTTAGGAATACCACTACATAGTGAAGTATCTCCCAGAGCGTGCTTCCAATCCCTTCCTTGACCCTGGATAGTATTAGTTACCCTTTCTTCTTTGAAACAACATCTGTGAGCAATGTCTTTCCCCTAAATTTAAAATTTTATCCTCCTTCCATTTCAACCCGCTTCAAAATATTCTCAATGTGAAATCGGGTTTCAACAGCAAAACTCCTGCAACCATCTCTGGAAACAGAATATCACACCCATGTCTTCTCCTCCTCATTCAGAGGTTGTGTTTGTTTTGCTGTGTTCATCTGCACAGTCCTTACTGACCTAGCTCTCAGCAGTAACTATCAGCCTTTATGATAGAAATGTATTTTGGAGAACTTCCCAATTATTGATCAGATTTCTGAAGGAAACTCCATGTTATTCCTTGCTGGGCAAAAAGATGCTGCAGGAAGAACAGGCTGCAGTGAGTTGCAGAGAAGGTCTGTGCGGTTCGGTGCCAGCGGCAGGTGACCAGGCAAACCATAAGAAAACCCAGCCAGAGTGGGGGAAACTGGTTTTGGCAGTTCGTTGAGCAGCAATCTCCCACCCTGGAGGTGACCTCCGTGCCGTGATGGTTACCATCCCCCAGTGAATCGATGCCTCCTGAACTTTTTGAACCACCTCACGTTTCTGGCCTCTGAAACACCCAGCACCAATGAGTTCCACAACAAAGGAAAAGTATGCTGATGTAATTAATATTTTAAACATAATTGCGGAACAGCCTTACCTCTTGCTGTGCATATCCTCGCCTAGAAGTCAGAAAAAGAAAAAAAATAAATTAGTATACTTCTCTGAGACTACATAAAGATGCACATTGCCATTTTTCTGGAGAGAGGTGAAAAGATAATGTAATCAGAAATATTACCAGCAAGAAAAGAAATACATATCTACGACACAAAATATGTTTTTCTTTAGATTTGCTCTGGACATACGAATTATTGCATGAGAAAGGGTAGTGAATCTTTGGGGTCTTTTCTTGCTTTGGATTGTGAATGAATGAGAAGAAATCCCCGATCCCCAAAAGCCAGAGAGCCAGAGCAGCCGGTGGAACACAGCGAGGGGGTGGACGCTGTCTTTGGTTTGCTTTGTGTCCCTTCCCACTGCAGGGGGGGGTGTTAAATTCTTTTTGCTATCTATGATTATTTTGCCACAGGCTTTGTGATTTTGATCGTATTGGAATTTTGTGTTGTTGTTTTAATTCATTTTCTTGGAGCCATTCCTATGCATGACATGCATTTATGGCTATCAAGTTCTCTATTTTCCTATTTTTTACTAGAAAATTAAAATTGTTTAGACAAAACTAAGGAACAGTAATTTAAGTCTTAGCATTATTATAAGGGACAAACCTGGTTTTAATTTTTTTTTTTTTTTTAAGAAGGAAAGGGTAAATGCTTAGAATTATGTTGAGGTTAGCCTGGTGCACAGACAGTAGTCTAGGGAAATTCTTTAATTACAATTAAGCAAATAATAAAGAAGAGGGTAGAAGTCCTTTTAATTCTTTAATATCACCATCTATAAGGTTTTCTGTCAATATTGGAAATGGAATTAATATTGGACACGGAATTAATACTGGACACATGGAATAGATTATCAGCATTAAATTCGTGGTGTTGTCCATATAATAAAAAACTAATGAACAACTGAAATGAAGATTTATCATCAAAAGATGATCTGTGACTTTTCAAAGCCCACCTGAGCACTGTGTCTAGTTTCCGTATTGCCCA
Source organism: Limnodromus scolopaceus (assembly GCA_028565335.1). NCBI lineage: Eukaryota > Metazoa > Chordata > Aves > Charadriiformes > Scolopacidae > Limnodromus > Limnodromus scolopaceus. Next base: position 1,405,229 of record JAOXNO010000002.1, read on the forward strand.
CAACAACCTTCAGATAAAGATCTTGTGTTACACAGAGGATAAGTAAGGCTATTAATCTTAATTGCTCTCCAGTAGTCACTATATTGCAGATTAAAAGTGTAATATACGTAATTCTCATTCAATTTGGGATTCAACTTTCTTAAAAATAGCACCACGCTGTGTTTTGAGAGATGTTTGTAATTCTCTTATAGTTTCGCGTGGCCATGATTAGAAGAAAAAAAAGCCCCCAAAAGACAAAACCATCCATTCACTCAATACAGCACAAGGATCTATTCTGACAAAAAGGCAAAGGTCAAAACAACATCATTTGTTTCCAGGAAGGGATTAAAGCTCTCCGGTGAGGGAGGAATTGCTTCTGGGTAAACGTTATCAGCCAGGCTTCACTGCAGTCAGTCAGAGAGAAATCTTCAATGCAAAATGGGAAGCAAGGACATAGTGCCTGAGATGACGCAGGATAACATGACAGCTAGTATACACTGCTAATAGGTAATGTGAAAGATAAAACAAGAATGAATTTACACGTGCAGAATACGCCAACCTTTCACAGGTCTGCACTGCTAACACAGGTTAAAGGAACCGTGATTTACCTACAGCAACAATTTTCCCAATTACTGGCATCACAGCAGGCGTTCACTATTTCATACTTTATATCTGTCTTCATATTAAAAGGAAAAGCATTATAAACCCCACATACTACAGAGAAGGCAACTGCTTATCAATTTGCCCTTACTCTTAAAATTGAGGTTTCCTGCAGCTCATAGCTGGAACTGAGGAGAAAGAATCTGGAAGGGAGGTGAGTAACGATGTGCTACTGCTCAGCATCAGGTTTGCAGAGAAGCACTCTCCACTGATGCAATGCCTGCTCCTGCTCACAACTCAGCCCAGTCTTGATGATGAAAGGGTAAGAGATATATCCGGGGTCACTTCTGACCCTAATTAACCAAATCAAACAACCTGAAGAGGGGGCAATAAGTTTACATATGCTCAACTTCTCACCAACTAATAAATTAGTTAAAATACTCCGTAGTCCTGCAGAACTGCATCCAGACACCTGAATGGGACAGAACTTCCCTGGGGGAGGTTAAAAACAGGCTATTGCTACAGTTTCTTTCCCAGTCTAATAGAAGGATTTTTTTTTTTTAACAAAGTCCATTCAAAAAAAACCAGCAGGAGAACAACGGCTACATTAATTCCAGACAAAATGAAACTAGGTTTCGTAAACTTTCCAACTCAATAAAGGTCTCCAGAATGAGAAAGTAGATGTTTCTTGTTAGCAGAGAGCTGATTACCATGATCCCCCCCCAGACTCTTCTGGAACTGACGAAACAAAAATGAGATCCTCTGCGATGCCCATTCTTTCTGCTTAAGGAAGGTCACAAATAATTGCAGACGAGTAAAACCTTTGGAGTCTAAGCTGTGAATTACTAAACACCTGCGTCTTTGCTGCGTGAGGTCTTATTTGTCTAATATTTCACTAGCGATGCAATGAACTTCACAAGAGCATCTGTTACAGGTCTACAAGCTCTAAAGTGGAGTAATTCCTGATGCTCATCCCTGCACACTTCCCACTGCCCCACTGTCTCCACGCCTGGACCACCGGAGACACCCAGAAGCAAGCAGCCGTGTGAGCCAGCTCCCAATTCCACCCTTAAACCTGAACAGTTTCTCTACCTAACAGCTACTGAACCCTGACAATTTGCTGCTGGTGCTGGAGTCGTGCCACTCCTGGAGAACCCAGCGTCATCGGCAGGTGTTCTACATGCATCTCGTCAAGGATACAGATTCTCTTACAGCAAAAATGGATCATCATTCCCCTCTCCCATTTCGCTACTATACGTGTCTCGGAATTACAGTCTAGCTCAACAGGACTTTTAAGCAAAGAAAAATTCTCATGTATGAAGCAGAACTTGTGCGATGGAGTTCATGGAGTTTGGCTCCGGGACAAAGAAAGAGAAACCACCTTCAGCAGCTTCTGACTGAAACATCCGCACGTCCTGACTGCAGACTTAAAAATAAAGATAAGAGAGAAAAAGCCGAGCACCATGGAAATGCTGAGTACCTCGAGAGGATCTGATAAATCATTAATTACCTTTTTGCTCAAGATTACAACTTTCGATGCTGAACCGGGGGTTCAGTTTTTCTTCATTATGTCGTATCTACCCTTCCCAATTTGTTTTTAACAATTCTCATATTAAACACAAATACTTTGAATTTTGGCAAAAGACTGAAACGAAACTTGCTGGTTGAACCAAATTACCATTCATTTAGATGCCAAAACTGCTTTTACTTACCATTTTTTTCAAAGGGCAAGCTAATTTACTAGAATTGGCATATTTAATGTAAAGGCCTGGTTTAGATGACTGTGAGCAAAAAAGCCAGTAAGTAAATCCACATTACAGGGATTTTTATAAGTACTGGAAAAAATCTTCACTTGGTGACACTAATCAGAGTGACTTTATTACAATTTAAGATAAGCAAGATGTTTCAGCTGTAAAGCTCATGGCAAATTAGCATGAAAGATAAAGAGATAAAGAGAGAGACCAACAACATGCACATGCAAAATTAAAAAAAAAACAACAAACAAATGCTTTGTACACTGAAGAAATATGTTACAAAATAAAAACTTTTAACATGCAGTTACAATATAAAAAAAAAATAAAAAGCAATGGAAGGCAGAACACAGGTATCAGGAGGGAAGACAGCCAGGTTTACTGACAAATCAAGCCAAAAAATCTTTCTTCTGGCTTGAGATGCGGAGAGGAGCTGGAGGAAGGGACGCCAGCGCGGCGGAGCTGCCTCGTCTCCCGTGGAACACCGAGCCCCTTCCCCGTGCCCAGCCCCTTCCCACCAGTGCCCGCTGGCTTTGGTGGCCAATATTTGCCAGTAAGATTCCTCCCAGGGGGTACATTTTAGGGGCAAAGCAAGAGATTCCAATTACAGCTGCAGAAAAATCCCTCTGCGTACTGATGTTGCCTACAGTGAAGGCTGCTCAACGTAAAGCAGTGTCAAACCCTCTGCCATTTATGACCGATCCTTGGGTAAAAATGGACAGTTTCCCCCAAGATTTTCCGGTAAACAGACTAAGAACCGGCGTCACAGAACAGTAAGGTGTAGCTCTGAGGAAACAACTCGTAGACTTGTTATACATTACAAATCTCCGAGGGAACAGGAAAGACGACGTCTCTCGGTTTGGGGTCAGGACTGAATAAAGAGGTCTATAGAGCAGAGAAAGGGGAAAAGTCTGAGTTTCTAGAGTCTGAGGCAGATACCGTGTGCTGCATTAGAGTCAGAATGTTACATGCAGAAACCATCCAACCGCAAGTATTACAGTGCCGTTGACTGAGACGGGAAGCGTTTCTCGAGCTCCTCCACAACACAGCTCAAGCTGCCGTTCTGCTGGTTGGGCTCCCCCACCGGTTCTGGGGTCGGCAGCTCTGGCGTTGCGACAGGTTTGAGCTTAGAAACGTGCTTGGGCAGAACGTGGTTTTTGTCTATTTGGCTGTACATGTTGGCCACAGACTTTTCGATCGCCGCTAAATTCTGAATGTTTTTAAGAATACCTTTCAGCTCCCTGCGGGGAGGAGGCTCCGGCGCTGTGGCCGGCGGCGGTACGGCTGGCTGTTTGGCAGGGGATTTTGAATGCTTGGCAGGAGAGGGGTGCTGGGTGGTAAGAGGAGAGGAAGAAGAAGAAGAAAGAGAAACGGTGGGCAGAGGCGGAGGATGTGGTGGCAACAGAGGAGGGGATGGAAGCGGTGGTGGTGGTGGAGGTGGCAGCAGTGGAGGTGGGGGTGGGGGAATTTTAGGCGGATCTGGAATGCTTTCTATAACTTCTTTGGTCTGAGGAGCTAGACAACTTTGGCAAACTGTTTTCTTTATCCTAAAAGACGGAGGAGTTGGTTTGCGAGCTGGTGGAGGAGAAAGTTCTTCAGGATAGTCGTGGTGAGTGACTATTACAGAGGGGACCACGGAGGCCTCCGGTTCAACTAGTTCAGCACAAGGTGTTGGAGAGGACAGAGGAGAAGAGCGAAGGCAAGGAGAAGCAACCACGCTTTTAGAAGACTGCTCTAGCACGTTCTCTCCTTCCTGGAAACAGATGCTGTGTGTTGGCGATCGGATGGATTTCACGTCAGGAGATCTCACTTGCTTCATTTCCTGCAAAGCCTGCTGCTCAAACTGTCTGGCCTTCTCTTTTACAGTTAACTTGGGGCCACTTATTTTTTGAAATAGTGGGCTGCTAATATCAACACTGCTGTGCTCATTTTCGGTTCCTCCATTCTCTGCTTTGAGTCTCTCCTGTTGCCACTGAATGGGGTCCATGATAACTGGCCTGCTCAGAGAAGCAGGCGCGTGTCTCTTAGAAACGTGAGCTGGAATCGTCCAGGCACGGTGACTGCCCCCCAAAGAGGCATCTCTCAAGACTAGTCTTGAAGGAGAAAGAGTATCTAGAGTACCGTTTCTTTTCCGTAGAAACTCAGCAGCAGCGGGACTTTGAGTGACACCTTCCACATATAATGGGTTTTGAGTAGTTAATGGGTTCTCATCAGATAAAAAAGTAATGTTACTTGAAGATTTGGGGAGATTATTGTTCAGTGATCCATTGATATTAGATTGCTTGTGAGCCTCAATAGCACGGGAAGCAAAGCTGCTTATAACTCTCTGACGGTCTCCTTCTTCTAAGACTGACTTTTTTCCCCTGCTTTGTTGGAAATGGTAGAGAAGAAAAAGACTTGAAAGAAAAGAAGATAATCACACGTGAGGAAACATGCATGGACACAGATACTTATGAGAGAGAAAAAAAGAACTTATGATATGAATCAGAGCCATTAAATTACTTCTAGCAAGCTACTACTACCCAACAGAAAGATCACATTTACTAGACTACTGGGCAAGACATTTACTTTTACATCTTCTTTAAGTGAGAAGGACTCGAGGAGGAAAAAAAATTAAAACAAGTTTTCAGCTACTCAGCAAGTTCAAAAATAAGTTAACCTCTTTAAAAGAGAACACCTTTAGATTTCAAAAATCTCAGTCAATACTGTACCCTATCTCCGCAATGACACAAAACGTCAGTGCTACGTATTTATGCGAACCAATTTCCCTGTGAGACGATACGGACTCATGGTATGTATACCATAAGTCATATATACATATATATACATATACATATGTATGTATAATTGTGTCTCCATCATTCAAATGGCAGTGGCACTGCCCCACACACAGCCAGCACAGAATATCCACAGGGATTTTTACACTAAACCTCTTCCGTAATAATTGTGCATCTGAACGCCGCTATTCTATAAAACACAGGTCAGTCTCAGACTCAGACCATTCTCTTCACACTGACTCTTACAGCATTACCAAGCTGGGCATTGTTTCCTGCATTTATGCTACGCATATTGACACAGAAGTATCAATATGTGTATGAATTTCATCTCTGTACCACGTTAAATCAAACGAAAAAAACCCTGCAGGTGGATTACATTGAATTTTGACAGCAAAAGTAGGAAGTTTCACCATTTTCTGGAACTTGTCTAGCACTTCCAAGTGCCTCATTAACCTGCCTTCCTCAAATATTTTTAATACCACAAACTTCTGAGCAGATTTTAAGATAAACAGCATTTAAAAATCAATATCCCTGAACTGCCTGCCAGACAAGTGGGCCCTCAGAGCCCTATTTTTAACACTGCTCACTTGAGGCTGAAAATAAATTTATTTCCCCCCAATCTGCGACAAATTTAAGACATTGGCCAATGTCAGATAGAGCTATAAACAAACCCCTTACCCTTTCAAAGAGAAGTTGACCCTCAGCAGCAATGAGACTGAATCAAAATGCATGTCCCTTGCTGCCATATACAAACTCATTGTAACTAAGCAGACGTGCTCCCTAGCATGGGGATGCGAAAAATACCCCAAAGAAAGAAACAGTATCAAAAAGGACACCTACTCTAAAAAGCTCTCTGAAATATTAAATATATCTGTAAGACAGGTGATGGCGTAAGGGAACACTGTGGTAGAAACGGGGTATAAAGACTGAATTGCACATTTGTTGCAATCCACTTCTAGCTTCTCTACCTCATGTCACACTTAAAACCTCCTATTGTCTGCAGTTAAGCAACTGCCGCTAAAGTATAGCGTGAGTAGCAATGACTTCTACACACACAAATCAAAATACCATACAAAACTATTTTTAGTGATGTAGAGTGTTCCAATACTTTCAAAAAACCTCAGTTAAAAATTCCAGGTCTTGTCTCTACCAAGAGTTGAGACATATTCTTTAGAATTTCAATAAAAAAGGGTTAGGCTTTATTAACAAAGGAATAGGGGGAAAATTACATTTTCCAATATTACGTGAATGTTGGAAGAAGTTGTTTTAGATCTCATAGTCGGATTGTTCCATCTTTTTTGGTGGTGTTTTTTCGTATCTCAGAAAATATTACCAAATCTAAATTAATGGAAATTTAACCTCTGGTGGTTAAATATTCTATAGTAAAACCAGAAGAGAAATGTAAATAACTCTATACTGGAGTTAATTAAGATATATTAAATCTCCTCCAAAGAGGAGAGTCCCCTGAAAGCCTGTACTTAGTAATGAAACACGTTTGCTTCTTAACTTTTGCTTCTTGTTTTGACTGGGAGATGACCCAGGCAGAGGAACCAGAGCTTCCCAATGGTCACAGACGGATGAGAAGAATCACTGCAGGGATCACTCTCCCATCGGCAAATAACACCCAGCACAGCCACAAAGGGGTCATACCAGTGAAGAAACTCTCCCCAAGCACTGGAGTTCTCCAAAAACCAGTATGCCTTTGGGCAGAATATAACTGTATGAAAAATAATTGACTTCACACTAATAATAAACTAATTCCTTATTCTAAAGCAGCGTACTTTGAGGTTGGTTAAGCAGCCTCGATTTATTTAGAGGCGAGAGAAATAAATGATTCTGAACTTGAAGGAAACCTTCCAGCAGAAGGCTCATGCAGGATGACATAACCTTTCTGCTACTGGAACAGATTATTTCAAAAGCTTCGCAGTTCCTTCCTCGTTTCACAGGATGGCTCTCGACGATGAGGTTATCCTCCCATCTTTTTCTGTTTATGTATAGGTATTTTAATCAATGAGAAACATCAAGCCACCAGTGTGAAGCATATTTCTGTAAATTGAAAGAAAAAGTACTTGCCTTGCAAGGAACTGTAAATAGCAGACAAGGAAGACTTTGCTTGATTCAGTTGTGAGATCTGAAGTCCATGAACTGAAAGCAAACCTGTGTGGAAGCTCTCAGTGGTGGTTCTGTTTGGTTTTTCTAAGGTGGTGGGAATATTTGGCTTTTGAAATAATACCATTCAAGTTCAGCAATCATACTTCTTCTCTGCTTCCAAGAAAAGGATAAAGAAGCACAGAAGTATTGAGACTTCAGAGTAAATGTCTTTCCTGCACTTGATCAATGGACAACTAAAATATGAGCTACAGACTGCAAGGTTTAATGGGAAATACTGAAAAGAAAATGAACCAGCATTTCTACTAGCTACAAATATTAAGACAATGAAATGAGTTTACTTACTGATGCCTATGTATCCAAAGACAGAGAAAAATGAAAATTATGAGACAAGGCAGATTTAAAACTAAAGAGCTTCGTTGCAGTTCCATTTCATTTGCTATCAACACCAAATTAAGAAAACAAGACACAAGGCAGCACCACAAATGAAAGATGACTGTCTTAGGAAAAGTAAAGACAGAAAATAATTTACTAAAATTCATGAAAAATGTTAATAAAAGGTATTTCCCAAATAATAATTTTCTAAGGTATAACAGTGCTTTGAAATCAAATATTTGACAGAAAAAAAAAAAAGATAACTTGTAATTATTTTCATTGAAGTATGTTATTTTCTTTAAAATCCCAAGGATTTTACTAGGTCATGTTTAATCAGTTCCTGAGCATGATGGATATGAGCATAACTTAGCTGTATGCAAAGACATCTAAGAGAAAATATTCCAAATATGGCATCTTTTTTTTGTGTGCAATAAAGCCTACTTTTAGTCAAAATAAACATAAACCTAAGCCTCAGAGTCAATACTGCAAACCTGTAAATTTGCAGCTCTATGTTGCAGTATTAAACATCAAAAAATTAAACATAAAAAAAAAACCCCAGCAAAACAGGCTTGTTCTGGGTTGGGCATAAGGTGCTCATCAGCACAAAAGGCAGGTCCATCCACTGGGATATCCAGTTCCCACAGATAATCAGCTCGGTGTCACTGCCAGTAAAATTAGCAGAAGCGAGTCATTAATTTCAGGAGAAATTTAGTTAAATGCAAAAGGATCAGGATCATTTTTTTCCAGCGGGGCACCTCGCTGCAGGTCTGTGTACAGCTGTGCTCTCACAAACACAACTACCTGCTCCCGTCAAACACACGTTTTTCCTCCCTTCTTTCCTCCCCTTTGTAACACTTCACAAAGGCAAAAGGCCTGGGAGGAAATTCAGCAGGTCGGAGAAGCTATTCTCACCTCAAGGATGGCTCCTCTATTTATACAGAAAAGCTCAAGCTCTGGAATTACTTCAAACTGAGACTGCACTCAGATGGCCAGGAGTTAAACCAGCAGTGATGCGCTCTGCTGCGCATCCTTAAATTTTATAAACTCAATCACAGCATCTGGAAAATTCCAACTTTCTGAGCAAAACAAATACTGCTTGAAAATAGAGCAGAAGTTGGGCAATCCTCAACTCCAGCAGCTCGTTCTCTACCTGCCTCCAAAACTATTATTAATGCTACGCTCTTCAGCGGGTAGCATTTACTTGGCTTTAAAATCATCTTCTTACTTGGCTTTAAAATACAAACATAGATGGGAAAGTGTGGGAAGCTTATCAACAAACCTCCCAGTATGATACAACAGTTAATTGGCTACTCTCTGCTGTAATATTTCCATACTGAGAGTTAAATTCTTACTGGAGACCATAAACTTCAGATTTACAGAAGCATGAAAAGGCAGGCATCTTTGCAATATTATTAATTTATGAGCATATAATAGGTAAAAGATATATTCATTGAACTACAAGTGGCTTCTCTATCTTGATAGCTCCTTTTTCTTTAATTTCAATATTCAAACAGTTTCAAATTGAGAACAAAAAGACCCCTCACTTTACACAGCAGAGTATTTCTTACTATAGCAAATGAGGACTTTGGGGCAGCAATTTCATGGGATGTGTTTAGTCAACGGCTTTGCAAAGGCACTAAAGGAGCCCAGTTCTGGCTCACTCCGCTCTCAATGACCAACTTAAAACCTTTTAGAGATGCCCCCATGCACTACAAGAAATCCCCATTAGCAGGTGAAACCGGTTTTTCTCTCCTTATGGAGTCACCCTATTTATTTTCTGGATGTTTGAGAGCCCCAAGCAGCTGGGGAAAGACCCCTTCGTGAAGAACCATGTTTTTCACACAGAGTGCATGAAGTGGCGTCGCTGGGAAGGCAATCCCGGCTTTGGTCGCTATCACTTTCCTTGATGTACCACAGGGACTACTCACATGGTGCTGTCGCCAAGCTCTTCGTAGAGGTTATTGGCAGCAGCGCTTGCTGGTTTCCCTGCTGGTAAGGCCATCTGGATTCTCGCAGTCTTTGCACATTCAGCCTGTCGCCTTCGGTAAGCCACGGAGGGAAGGAGAAATACTCATTAGAAACACTCTATACACTAACATAAGCCGAGATGTCAAGTTATCTGTGCTTTTTCCTGCAGTTTTTGAAACATCCCTGTGTTTTGTTGTCTTCAAAGAAAAGCAGTAACGTGATCCTCTTTTCACTGAATTTCACTGAATTTCACTGAATTTTTAGAGTTGGAAGGGACCATAGAGATCATCTAGTCCAACTC
>JAOXNO010000002.1:1430826-1451748 GCA_028565335.1 Limnodromus scolopaceus
CACCCCCAGCTCCCTCAGCCTCTCCTCATCAGACTTGTTCTCCAGACCCCTCACCAGCTCCGTTGCCCTTCTCTGGATCTGCTCCAGCACCTCAAAGTCCATACGAGCCAGTTAATTCACCTCGAAAAATGAGATGCAGAATCAGCCGCACGATGGCAACTCAACTAGACTAACAGTCATCCCGTAAGACCTGGTCCGTCAGCAGCAAGGCTGAGTGACCCTCCGTTGTCCCTGGTGAAGAAGGCGCATGACACGGCACCGCAACATTCCAGCAGTTTTATACCGTTGAGCTAAAATGCTAAGTTGTAACGCATATTGTCTGAATCAGCACACCAACCAAAGAAACAATTCAATCATTTTAGCCCCTCACCAGTACCTGAATTTAATGACTCCACAATTTTCTTAGGAGATAATTCTAGGGGAAAAAAAATGTTTCAGTTCTCTAGCAATCTGACAGCCTGCTGTGTTCTTTCTTTCCAGACTCTGAAATAACTGGTAGTACAGACCTGGAGCTACAAGTGTTGAAGACCAGATATCCTGAATAACTTTCGGCTCCTCCACTGAAAATCCTAGCTCCCCAAAATAACTCAATGATAACAACGAACTTATATTCCAGGTATTTGAAAATGCAAGCAAAATTTGGCAACAATGGGCAGATGAGAGCATTCAGCTCTGCCAGTACACACCAATACAGACTTTTCTTACAAGGGTTTCATTTAACCTGAGTACACTCAATTTTGCTCAACTTCAGCCAAATTCTGGCTTAAGGTTAATAACTGACACCTAAATGGCTGGATTTCTGCTGGAGACACTGTCACACATAAATAAGGACCAATTCCAGTGCCTCCTGTGCAGTTTGTGAAAGCTTTAGGGAGGGGGTGAAGCACATGGACCCCAGCTGCCTGCTCCCAGCTGCCTTATTACAACACAGATACTGCACAGGGAAGGTTATACTGCTTCTGCAGCCTCTGAAGAGGTGCCGAGCTGCTTTGGAGCTGCCAACACAACTCAAGAAACCCTTATTAGTCACCTAAGTCAGCCTGCTTTTGCTGCAATGTAGAATAAATAAGCTGGAACTGGGGTTTATTTCAAGCCTAAGACTATTCCTTCTTTATAAAAGAGCCTTTTGACAAAGATTATTTCTACTTTTATATCACATACAAGGCATGTATATCGTGTATATCATGCCATGTCTATCACATACAAGGCATGGCTTCAAGCTGCAACAGGGCAGGTTTAGACTGGACATCAGGAAACAATTCTTCACAGAAAGCGTGGCCAGAGACTGGAACAGGCTGCCCAGGGAGGTGGTTGAGTGACCATCCCTGAACATGCTTAAGAGTCGTTTAAATGCGGTGTTGGGGGATATGGTGTAGGGGAGAACTTTGTAGAGTGGGGTTGATGGTTGGACTCGATGATCCCAAGGGTCTTTTCCAACCTGAATGATTCTGTGATTCTATGGATCTAGCAGGAAGGAGAACCACTAAGCCAATTTACTCTGCATATAATAATGTCTAAATTATTTACAAAACAACCCAGAGACAATGTACATACTTACCCTAATCCTATAAAAGCATATTGAGTCACACACCATAAAGAAAATTTGCTTTCTTACATATTGCTACAGTTTCTTTTCTTCTTTTTGCATTCATCATGTATAATCCTGTCTTCCAAAAATCCTACACGCACTCCAACCTTTTATTCCAGTATCATTTTTCCCAGTTGCAGAAGGAACATTACAATACACTCGTTGACTTTGACCCAGAAGATGTATCTTCAGATCTCAGCACAAAAGGGGTTTTACTGCAATAGTAAGCAATTTCCAAATAAAGCAGAAGCTTACGGCTTTATCTGAGAAGCCACACGCTGCATTATGGTGCTTCAGAGCAAGTGCATGAACAGAACAACATTTGGTATTATCGAGGGGAGGGGGGAGAAGGAGATCGCTGAATCAGTGCTTCCCCGCTGGCAGTGGAAGAGCTGGAGTTGAATAAGCGTTGGTCTCTATTACCTAACTTAATAAAGGTAGCCTAATGTTATTAATCATCCTGATTACAGAGGAGGGAGCTGAGAAAGGGAATGGGCTCTGTTAAACACTGTACAAAGCAAGAACCACAGGACGTGTGTTCTCCAAGAGCCAGACGTAGGGTGGATAGGAAATGCGGTGCGGCCGCTTGGTGGGGAACGTCCCTCTAATCTCATTATTTATGTATTGGCTAATTTTGCAATGCAAAGAAGTAAAAGGGAAAAAGGCAGAGGGGAAGTGGACCGAAGGGCCAGGAGCACAATGAACCCATAGAGCAGCGTCAGAGAGCACTGAGGCAAAGAACAAGGCAGAGTTAGTCACAGTATCCGTGACTAACGAACATTTAATAATGGGGAGGAAAGAAAGTGCTTGCTGTGAAGATTGCTTAATGGCAAAGTTCACTGCCATCATCCCAATACTGAAAAAACTCGAGTCACCTGTAATTAGGCTTAATTCAGTAATTACTTGGCAAGAAATCATAAAGCAAGCAACAGAATGGTACCTCTCCTACGGGAAAACTAACAAGTTTGATTTATATGCTGCAACTACGTGACATGCTCATTTTCTACCAATTCATGGACTGAGGAGAACAAAAAACACTGGTGCACTAAGATTGGATATTTTAAGAGAGTCAAGAGTGCTTTCAGCAGCCCTACATTTCCAAACAAGCGCCTCCAAGGTGGTCCATCCGAGAAGTAGCTGTATCTGGTTTTACTAAAGGCACACAGAATGTTGGCATCCCAGGGATGCCTCGTAATATCTGATTTCATTCTACACAGCCACATCTTAATAAATACGCTACTTTTCAGAGGCATCCACTCGTCCTCCCAATTACTGACCACACCGGCATTCTAATGAAAAAAGAAAGCGGGATCAAAGAAATAAAACACAACGATAGACGCAAGTGGGATGCAAAGCACGTATGTCAGCTGTCCCCGCTGAATGCCACCCACCGGCTTCTGCACCTGAGATTAGAAAACACCATTCGCTATATTGTCAAAACACAACCGAAGGGAAATCATCCCCTTTCTGAAACATCTCCCTAAAGAGAGGGCCGTGCATTCCAGCTCCTATATATAAAATGTATTATCTCATCTACCATGCTTATACATAAAATTACATATGATGTACAATGTACATGTGATGTATATTATGATCCATAATTTATAGCAATATATCGCTACAGTATATATTATGACATTTCTTTTAAGTGGACCACAGTTTCTAGGCAGCAAAGCAGAGCAGACACTCCTTTGAGAAATGATGGCAGTCAACTTTATATATGCAGACTATTAAGTCAGCGGGCTGAACATTTGTATTCCGAGGCACTCGGTGTATCCCCAAGCATTGGCACGTGATTCTATGTTTGGATTTTCTGGTAAAAAAAATTGCCTGGTCACTTCTACATTGCATTAGAAGTCTGAGTGTGGATTTTCTTTAACTATGGAACTGCTCCATTTGTTTATAAGCATTAAAGTATTAAAGGATTGCAGCTTATAGCAGGCCAAAATACAAATGAAGGAATTGCTGCATGTGCCATTTCCAGTACTGTTGTCTTGAAAAGTAGGGAATAACCTCTATTAAGATACACACGATACACGTGAACATCCAGAAGACAGATGAAGTCGCTACCCAAGAACATCAGCCCTTGGATTCCAATTCCAGAGGCGGGTCTGGCCAGGAGGCTGCAGGCACCCAAATTCCTCAGCCCAGGAGAAGGAGAAGTGGGAGAACGATGCAGAGAGAAGACAAACTCAAAAGCCCACAATATGGAAAAAAAGGAATCCCCACCAAGACCACACTGAAAATACACGAGACTGCAGAAACCTCTTGGTGTTGGAAGTCAGGATTTCGGTGTTTCAATATTTATACTTATTGCAAAAGTTATTATTAAATAATAAAGCAATTATCTATTATTGTATCTATGGACATTTATCAGCAGTGCGAGGTGATTCCATCAGACCCTCTTTTCCAATGAAAGATTCCTACACCTCCATTATATGGACAGAAAATAAACTCCATTCTTTCCAGGCTCCCTTTTCACTACCAGGAGGAAAAAAGAACATTGCACACCACATATGATTTTTGAAAGTGAGGAGACAATCCTCGTATCATTCTTGTACAACTCCAGAGCAGCCCAAGTGCAGCTGGATGCATTGTCTTTACTGACCTGATTGGGTCGGGAGGCACACACAACACAGAACCATTAACATTGAAAATGATGCCCAAATGGTTTCATCAACTCTAGTTCAGGAAAAAAACAAGAACTCTCCTAGCAATATTACCTTAACTTTGTAGAGTTTTAAACAGCCTTTTCAAGAGGATTGTCTACGGAGCATTCCTGCGAAGCACTTATTTTGAGCCACTTCATTATTCCATTTCAGAAAAAACGATCTGCCATCTATAGAGGTGTGTATAGAGGAATTTAACTCATACGACATTTCTATTACCTATGGGATGAGAGAATCATAGAATGCTTAGAGTTGGAAGGGACCTTCAAGATCATCAAGTTCCAACCCCCCTGCCCTGGGCAGGGACACCTCCCACCAGACCAGGTTGCTCAAAGCCCCATCCAGCCTGGCCTTGAAACCCTCCAGGGATGGGGCAGCCGCAGCTTCTCTGGGCAACCTGCTCCAGTGCCTCACCACCCTCACAGCAAAGAATTTCTTCCTGGTATCTAACCTAAATCACCTCTCTTTCAATTTAAAACCACTATCCCTTGTCCTATTGCTCCACTCCCTGATCAAGAGTCCTTCCTCATCTCTCTGTAGCCTTAGACACTGGAAGGCTGTTATAAAGTCTCCCTGGAGCCTTCTCTTCTCAAGGCTGAACAACCCCAGCTCTCTCAGCCTGTCTTCACAGCAAGGTGCTCCAGCCCTCTGATCATTTTCGTGGCCCTCCATTGGACCCATTCCAACAGGTCCATGTCCTTCCTGTGTTGAGGACTCCAGAGCTGGACACAGTGCTCCAGGTGGGGTCTCACGAGAGCAGAATCACATCCCTCAACCTGCTGGCCACGCTTCTTTTGATGCAGCCGAGAAACACAGGTCTCACTTGGTAATGTGGTGTTTCTGATTTTAGCTACAGGCTTAAGTTGCGGTCACATGAAAACCAAAGAACTAAATGCTTTGAGCATGAAGTTGACTATTCTATTCTAGTTGCAATGCTGTTCCTTGCCCAACAAGTAAACACTCACAAACATTCCCATATTTAAAGAACTGTTGTCTGCCTTCACCAAGTTTTCTGCAGGAGAGGAACACGCACTGAATTTTCCACTAAGCCTCACCCCATTTTCTCTGTCATCTTCTGTAGAAGACATAGATGGACCTATCTGAACAGACGTAATTAAAGTTAGCGAAAGAAATGGCAGATCTGACATTGACGTGCAGTCCAGGGGATATGAAAAACTTGATGAAATTAAAGCTGTTGGAGGAAAACCAAGGTGCTGACTGAGTGACTGCAAAGGATCACGGCACCGTCAGCTATGGCAGCTGAAGATATACCCATCCTATCCCTCAAAAAGCCCAAACTCTACAGCCAAACAGACAGCTTGTTTAAAATCTTTTCTTCTGTGGTATGCTTCCTTTATTTGGACCATTAACCACCATACATCTCGGGGCTATGCTGAGTAAGCTTTTCCAGCATGGAAGAACTGAATTATATATTTCTTAATAACTTGTACCCACTCTCTAGTGAAAATTACAGGCAGCTGGGAAGATTCTGTTACAACTTGTTCTCCCAAGTCGTTTAAATCACTATTTATTTTATTGGGAAAAATCACTATAATTTCAAAAATGACCCAGCTGCCCACTTCCCCAATATTCCCCATCACCAAGTATTGCATTTAGTGGTGATATGTTGTATTTTCAGAGATTAATATTTACTATCACTTCAGTGCCAAAAAAAAAGAAGAGGTGAAAGAGCCAAATAACTTCCATAGTGACTTATTTAGTTAATGACATAATCTTTTTATCCGTTAACGAATTATACAAAGCATTCCAATTTTTTTAAATTAGTGCATTATTTGAAATGGCTCAGAAACCTCTTTTGGCAAAAATGCTTCAGTCTGAGCTGGTCTCCAAATTATATGGTTTCCCTTTGCCTGTGGTTGTATCTTCTGTATAGTGCATGAAAAATCACAAATTCCTATTACTTCGTTTTTATGCCCTGCATGAATTGTTAAAGCCTTTATAAAAACAGGGAGATAGCATTCTTTTAAACTCGAGGAGGAAAATCCAAGAAATTTGAAGATGGCAATGAAAAAAATACACTTCTGTGTGAACAGAGAAGTACACATATGCAAACTTTATTTCTGAGACTTTTGCTCTCTGCAAGTACTTTCAATAAAAGGCGTGACAAGCTCACAAGAAGCTAATGCAATCTCTTCTTGCAAAGTCTGTCCTTGAAAGCCCATCAGTAGAGGTTGTATTCTTAAATTCTCGTGCTGTACTCACTTGCTGGCCTCATGGAGTTCCTGAAGATAAAGGCTTCCCAAGCTAATTTTGAGAATTCAAAACCTGGCCATGATTTCTCGGTTTTTGGACTCATTCAAAAGCTTCATTTGCTGTGAAATATTTACACATCTGTCAGAGACTGCCATGCACAAGGGCCAGAACAGCATGAAACAAGTTTTCAAAGATTCCAACCTGGCAGCAAAGAGTTTTCTGGAGCACAGAGACTGAGGAATGCAGCTCTGGGCCATTTTCCAAGACTGTGGCAGGATGTGCCAGCTCCGGGCACCGGAGGAGAGGAGTGAGGGGATGGTTACGGTACAATTTATTGCTGAGGCACTGAACACTGCTGAGACCTGCTGGGAGCTGGAAACAAGTTGCTCCAGTGTTTACAAAAGGAGATTTTTGCAGGGATGTGAAAGGTTTAGACGCTATCTGGTCTTGCCATTTCGGCCATGCCACCCATTGCAGCGTTCGTGCTCTCAGTCCCACGACACACGTGCCACGCAGTTGACACTCTTCATTCAAGCCAGGCTTCTTCTACCCTGCTTTCAAACCACCTTCTCCAAGAGCCACCTGTATTTTGCTGGTGGTCCCTTTGGCTGCAGGACAGTCCAAAACTGGGAGCATCTCAAACACAATCTAAGTCAAATTTAGCATGACCTCTATGCTAAGTCATACACACACAGAATCACAGGATTGCCTAGGTTAGAAGGGACCTTTCAGATCATCTAGTCCAGAACATGCGTTCATCTTCTCCACTCAAGAAACCAGAAGCCTAGGAAAGCTACAAATTATTGTGTGAAGAAAAAATTGTACAGTGTGGCATGCTGAGGTGAACTTGAAGGCTTAGCAAAGCAGAAGAAAACTTCTACTACCGTCACTGAAATGTACACCGTTCTTTGTCTCTCCAGCCAACATCAACACCTGACACTTTTGGAAAGCTAGATCTTAAGTAACAGACTCCTTATTATTCTTAGCTCTGTGAAATGGAGTCCCTGTGATTACAGACTATTGCCCCAAAAATGTAATGACTGTTTCTGACTTCCGAATCTATCAGTAATTTACACCTGGCGCAAAACACAGAGAAAAGGGGAACACGTCCTAAAATTTCCAGAAGCAAATCAGTCAATATATTTTCCAAGCCCGATGAAGACACGAGCCATTTAGAGACAACACACTTCTTTTTCAGGTAGTGATTACACCATCAGCCCTAAGGTATTTCAATTTCTGTAGAGAAGTAAAGGAATGACAACAGTCAGGATGGAACAGACCAAAATGACTTTAGCAGGCTTCCAGTATTATAAAATACTTCACTTTCACTGCAAAGCAACAATGTTTCTAATTACCTGTCCCCCCATCACAACATTTTATACCTGCTAGGCCTGAATAACAACAGCCCGTCACTAATTTTTTGTAATCAAAATTCCACATAATGATGTTAGTGCTATTAATTGTACCTGTATAAATATTCTAACTTCTGCTCGCTGAGACAGGCTGCCTCAGCCATTTGGGGATGTCCTTCATTCATTTCACAGCCTGGATTTTGCCGGATGGAAGTTCTGTGCTCAGTGTCTGGAGGCTCCACTATGGTCTGTATTGGGGGCAGCTCAGAACGAAGTTTCAGCCTGCAAAGCAGGCAAACACGCGAGCAAAGAAGTGCTGTACCTCCGCCTCCTCCAGAGGAGGGGGAAGATGGGGACTTCCAAAATGTGGAGGGGGAAAATGAGTGCTGTCACTCAGCCAGTTGTGCTCCCCATCAAAACAACCGCTTGCTCATTTTCAAGTCTTTTGGCAAAAAAGCAGACCATGCCATCAGGGGAGCATCCCTTGCTGAATCTAAAGACAAAACCAATGAATTGTCTGATATTCGTAGAGTAAATAAATGTATTACCCTATGAGTTGATCTTTGTTTTGTTCCACAAGGGTGGGAGGAACATTAGAGACGATGACTTGCATATCCAACTGATTGACCACAGAGACCTGGAAACAAAAGAGTGAAATTCAATTGGCACTCCCATGCATAACATCCTCCCCGCACAGAAAGAATGGAATAATTACTTTCCTGCCTTCATAGCCATGCCCTGATGTACAAATTTCTCATTTTAATTCCAAATAAGAGAGTTGGGAAATCTTGCTTTGCTTGGCAGCCAAAACAATAAACAGCAGGCAAAGATGTAACTAGAACTTTAATTGCAGGACTCCACCAGAATTATAGATTTTTAAGGGAGGGACTACAAAACCCGTTCTTCATAGTTTAGACTTTACTTACAGAATCACAGATCTCCCATATGCCATATTCAAAATCACTTATGAGTATTTTGGTATTTTTTATGACTTGACAGGAAAATCCAATCTTTGAAATATGCAGTTTGCATCAACATAAATGCAAATACCAGGTTAATTCGACTAAATCGTTACTTTGTTAGAAAATCTCAAAGGAAATTGTTCATCTAATTTGAAGTCATCATTGTAAGTTATTTTAGTATCTTTTTCTTTTTTTCTCCCATTAGCATTTTCTGCTACAAAAGCAATGTAACTCCTCTGTTTCTCAGCCACAGGTTGGGTGGTCAGTGCACAGAAGGGACTACACGTGTGCATTAAATTCAGCAGATTTGGCAAACTCTGCTTCACATCTCCTGATCTAGTCTCCTCAAGCTATTTTTATCCTAAGAAAAGGCTGCCTTCCAGTAAAAGGATTGCATGTTTTTTCCTCCCTTTTAAATTATTTTGCATTTGTAATAGCACTCTCTTCACCAGCACAGCCAGCCTCCCCTTAGGTTGTGAAAGGAACAGTTACTTCCAGGACTGGGGGAGAAAATAAAACATTTCTTACAATTTAGCTCACATCCATCTAGGCACGACAGTAATCATTATACGCCAAATCTATGCTCCCTATGGAGGATTCCACAAGTGAATTTGGAAAAGTAGGACAATGTGAAACCCGGTAAATTTAAAAATCAGAGCTGCCGATTCAATTCTAAAGGAAAAAATACAACCCCTGATTTTCAACAGAGAAGTCTGAGCCCTGTAAGCCCTTCAGCAGACAAGCCATAATATACTTTCACATCAAACACCGATTCACCAGCTTTGAAGCTTAATTCAACTTTAAATATTTAAATGTTCTTGAAATGTCATCAGATGCACTCATCAGCATGTACGGGCTTCTGTGTAAGTAAAACAGAATTATAATGAACTCAAAATAAATTTTAGACTAAGATCATTGAAAGGAACTCTAAAGCAATGAACAGTTTAATAGAATTAACTACATTAGCCAATACAAGTAACCAGCGTGCACCCATGTACTGAGTACTACATAACTGCAACACTTAAAAAAAGCAATAATTCATCTGATATTCAAGGAATCACAATTATGACTAACTGTTCATATACAAAAATATGAATAAACACATTCATGACAAGCTATAGTAAAATAAACAAAACAAAAAAAATAAAGAAAAATGAAGGTTCCCATGGTAACATTACCTTGCTATCCACATTTCTAAAGGCTTTCATTCTTCAATTATTAAAAAGGCCATTAAGTTGAGGAACTAAGTCCAATTTAACTACATTGCAAGAAAAGCTGTGGGGAGAAACTTCCCTTCCGCTCGAGGAGAGTTGGAAACACACTGGGAGCAGAGGTGGAAGGTGTGGGACAGCAAAGACTCCTCCTGAGGCACACGGGAAGTTACTAGGGATCATCCCACCCGCCGTTCCTTGGGAAGCTTTTGCTACCTCCAGTCTACTGAGCAAAAATACGGCCAGGTCCCGTGATGCTAATTAGAAGTCATCAGCCTAAATTACATGGCTGAAAGTCAGCATGTTCAGATGTCTCATGTCCGTAAGTATCTGAAGAATGCATTGCTGAGAACGAGGAACGTTCCAGGTTAAATTAAATAAGTCGCACAACAAACTGGACGTTTGCCACAGAGGCAGGGAAAGCATATAATCGCTGATAACCACCAGCCCATAAGTGACATCCCTTTGATCCCATGCTTCAGTCACCAGGCACTTCCCAATTTTTTTAAATAAGCAAGGCAGAGCCCACAAACAGTTTTGATCATTATATGGCACCACTGGATTCCTGGCAGTAGCTTACGCTGAGAGCCGAATAAGGAATGGGCCATGGGACCCCCCAGATCCCAGCAAACATTTGATTAAAGACCATCTCATAATGAATATTCACTACCCACACTTACTTAGTACCTTTACGTGCTCACTTGCAGCAAACTTTTTAAAATGTAATTTCTTATATCTTTCACCTCACTGAGGCTAAAAAGGGAGATTTCATCACATGGAACCGAACTGTAGATCCACAGATGTCTATCTTGAGCCACACTGCCAGTCCCAGACTGCAGGAGCAGACTGGTATCCTTCACATGGACCGTCCCCTACGGCACGGGTACATTTTACCAGTGCGTTTGGCAGCTTATGCTGCTCACAGAGCTGTGCCAGGGCTCTGAGGAGGCATCCTCATCCCAGTTTTGGAGGATACCTGGCTCTGCTCAGGTTCTTTCCAATACTGTCCCTCTGATGTTGCCCCACGTCTTCTCCCTAGACCTCCTCCCAGTGCAATCCTATCTTCTTCTCCCACAATTTATTCTTTTGCATGAGAGTAATTAAATTCATTTCCCTAGTTTATGTTTGCTCCTTGAATTGAAAGGAATTAACACCTCCCAGTCTGAGCACCTGACACCACAGTGTCAGCAGGATAAAGTCTGTTCAGATCATGAAGCCCAGGGATAGCTTAGTTTAGTTAGAAAGGACCTTCATCTACGGATCACGGTCAGTGCACACCCAAACCTTCATGGAGGGATGGTGTCAGCCTGTAATTGTACCTACAGCTACTCTAAGCTCTCACGTCTTGCTCAAAAACACTGTACCAGAGCGCTCATCACTCACTCAGCCAACCTAGATACCTCTATAAATTAATGAGACATACTTCACTTTCTAATTTAAATGTCGATACCTTCTGGCTATATTTTAATACACTATTACCACATAAATTGCATGAGAATGCCCTATCATTTTGGGAGGTCAAGCATGAGGACATCATACATTATGTTTATTTGCCGAATTCCTGCATAGCTCAATATAACAAGTATTATGGCTATCATCTGTATCATTTGACAGTGTTCCCATGAACTAGATAATGCACTTCATCCCTACGACATTATGCTAATATTAATCCAATCCATCAAGTTATATAGGCTTTAAAGAAATTTAGCTTTGATGGTCTCTGTGACTGGACTAAGTCAATGTCCTTTACTCAGCACAGAAACAAGAGCTCAAGGCCTAAAGCTGGTGCCATTTTTGAAATGTTGCTTCCCTAGAAACTTAAAGTACAGTCTCAGCCCAAAATTATGACTTGCATCTTCCTTCCAGACATGAGCAAGAAAGACATGGCAACCTCTGCTTTCCCCAGGAAGTCAACTGACTTCCAGCTTCCAGAGACCGTTTGCTCAGATACTTGCCTGCCCTGCAAGCCAGATCCACTCCATCCAACTCTGCCCCTGAAGCGAGGTGCTCGTGTTAACACAGAGCACAGCCCAAGTTGGGAAGCTTTCAGCTTGGCTTATTAACTGGGGTTTAATGCCGTGCTACCCCTGCTTCATAGCTTTGCTATGGGAGCTGGCTGCACCTTGGTGGCTCAGAGAGCAGGCGGAGATGATCTGTAAAAGCTTGTGTCCAACCACACAGATGTGACCTGCTTTATACTTGTAACGCACAAAACCAGCACCTTTTTTGCTGCCCTCTGGGTCCAGAAGACCCAGAACATAACCTAGGTCCATGCTGAATGGAAACAGCTAGGATCTAAATTGAACCATTAACAATGGTTCATTGAATAAATAAAATACTGCACATCATGTCTGGTGTGGTAACTGAGATCAGCATCTCTGCCATGAAACAGGAATACTTTTCACGTGGTCATAAAAGCTTTTGGTTGTTTTTTTTTTTTTTAAAAAAAAAGGGTTTATTTCAGTTACCTAAAATGACCAAGTACACACAGGTTATGGCATATAGGTCTGCCTAAGATTAAATTTCATGTAATGTTTGAATTTCCCCAGGAATTATTCCATGAAGATAATGCCCGGCTCATACTTACAAGTACTTCTGCTTTGCTGCTCAGTCCTTTTCCATAATTGTCAGTTGCAATGACTTGAAACTTGAAATAGGATCTTCTCATATTTTTGAACAGCATAGCAGTTTTTATTAACCCCGTGTAAGCTTCAATCACAAAACCTTCTTTGCCATCCTTGATTGGAGGAATGATGAGTCTGTATTGCATGGCACTGTAATTCCCAGTGTCTTTATCATCAGCCTAATAGGGAAAATAAAACAAGCAGAGGCAAATAAGGTAAACACGCATGCAAAGAATCATTAACCTTGTCCTTTAAATAAAGTTGCATATTGGTCAAGCAAATTTCTTCCACTGACATTTAAAACAGTAGATCCCGGAGAGCAGATATTGCTACTACTTTAAATGCTTCATTTAACATTGCTGCATACAGTTTTGCTTTTCCAGAAATTTCTTTCTCCTTTGTTGGCACTACACTGCTCGAAACAAATAAAAAAGAAAAAAAGAAAGGAAAAAAAGAAAGAAAAAAAAGAAAAAAGCCAAGAAAAATACAAATGGACTTTTCAAGTCTGCAACAAACTGAACGGGTAAGTAGAATTTAATTCTTAGAAACCTCCATTGCCAAATTCTTGTTGACAAATAGCAAAGAAAAAAACTCCAGGCAACGCATTCACAAACTTATACAACAAGAATGTCCTTCCTCTTCTCAGAGATATTCTGAACCCTTATTGAATGAGCACATATATTTTTTGAGTAATTTAATCCCCTTTTTTTTAAAAAAAAAACCAAATAAACCCAAGAAGTATCGAGTGGCATTCTTGCAATGCTGCACAATGAATCCAATCTACAGACCCGGTGTAGGACACAGAGCTCCCCTGGAATTCCTGCAGAATCAGGATGCAGCCCTGGCACCAATTAGGCAGCCCTGGGAGCTATGTTATTTCACCTCCCTTGTGCCCGACACCCCTGAGTAGCCCCACTCTGGCCTCTCCAGATCCACTCCTTTGCACCAGTCATGCTCCTGTTCAAAAGGCAGAACGTGTATCCAGATGGGAGTGTTTTTGAGGACCCTAATAAAGCTCTCATGTGCTTCGTCTAGGAAGGGGTCAGTGAGATGGTAGCTAATTACCGCCTGTACATCTGCCCACTCATCGGACTTGGGCACTCCCTCAGCATCTGGGACACTTCAGCATCAATTAGCAGGGTTTTATCAAAATATTGGCATGACTTTTTCCACCCATGGCTTAAGATAACGCTGGGGAAAAAAACACCCTTAACTTCAAAAAGGTGCAGGTTTTTGTGTGAAATCCATACTTCACCATGACTTAAAAACCAAAAACAATGATCACAAACTAGTCGGGGTTTATGGCAGGGTAAAGAGTTGTTCCCCATGATACAACACTGCCATCTAAAAAGCATTATCTGTACAAGGTCATTAAGTCTTCAGGAGATGGCCATTAATCATCATTAATTGTTTCCTCACCATCAGCGAATAAGATCTATAAGGTGGAAACTTTTACTAACTCCTCTTTTGTCTTTATTTTCTGATAATTTCCAGGGAATACTAATGAGGAGATACAAGAAGGCAGTCTAAGCAGCACAGTGACTGCATTGTGCACCACCAAGAGATATCCCTGCCAGACGAATGATCCAGATACTCAGAACTGTATGGACTTTCCTTGCTCCTCCAACTGCTACCAGACCAAATGCAATAGATACAACTATACAGCCCTTAAGCGATAATATCTGGGGCGGTTTAGCTAGACATAGTAAACCTGTTTCCCACAGCACCCCAATGTGCTGCAGAGCTGCCCAAAAGATGAGCTCCCCCAATGACACTGGCTGACACTCGGCACAGAGACGGGACTGTTTAAAATGGTCTTTGCATCCTTTGAAAATATTTTGTTTTCCTCTAAATTGACAAAGCTTTACCTGGCTTGGCTATGAAAAGCATAAATATAAAATGTGTTAAAGTGCTTTTGTTCTCTAGTTTAATATTTTTTTTTTTAGGGCTTTTAAAACCAAGATTACTACCTCTCGGGTGATCTCAAACCCCTTTATTAGCATGCTTAGAAAAGATGGGGAAGGTTAAAAGCTTTCTGAAATTTACCCTGTTCTGTCAGTCAAAAGGTAAAGATAGTGGTGAGCTTCTCCAGAGCACTCCTGCCATCCAACTGGCATGGGTAACTGCAACCCCAAAACATCACGGAGCCAGCAGACAGCAGCTTGACAGGTGGGTTTTCAGGACTAGGCTCATATTTGGCTTTCCTTTTGACAAGAAAATTGCTGAAGGAAGAAATAAATCTGAAGGGATGCTATACAGAGCAAGGAAGAGAGGAAGTGACTGTACCTAAAAATCAGGTTGAAACCAAATGCTAATAGTCATCACTGTTTGAGAGCTAAACGTCAGTGCTCACCACTGAGCTCCAGCCAGCCCTTTTTAGAAGTGCATAAGCACCTAAACTGCACAACAGTTCCTTCATTCCTCCAGCAACCGCATTTTGGCCAGATTGGCCCATCAGACTGACAGATGGCCTCCTCCTGCCCCCGCAAAGAGAGGGGAGAAAGAGAGAAGGAGATTTACGACTTCAGAATGAACTAAACTGCTTTAATGGAGAATTTATATTAAAATCAAAAAGAAGAAAATAGTGGGCTGAGCATCCCACCATGTCCAGCTAGAGGAGATGGTGAACAGCAGTAGACAGGCTACTTATATTAATAATTTGATGTTGTTTTGCCTTTTCAATTGATTTCCAAAGTAGCAGTTAAATTCTAGCGTCACGTGAAACAAAAGAGACGGCTTTTCATCGACTGATTATAGTCCCAGCGTGTTGCCAGGGAATGGGCTAACTCTGGTTTGATAGGGGGCCTGGGTTTCTGCTCCAGTGGGATGTCACTCTGGCCAGGTAATGCTTTGGGAGCCAGCCTGCATAAGAAGAGCAACCAAATATTACCTGGTTAAGGGAATGAAATTAAGGTAATCTCTTTACATGGAGTCATGGTTTAGGCCGAATTGGTCTATGATGGTGACAGATGCTCTCCCCCCACCTTTCACTCCCAGGAGAAAAGAGAGGAGAAATAAAGAGATTTTCAAGTTTAGAAGGAACTAAACTACTTCAATGAGATATTATTAATAAAAGTAAAAGGAAATAATGAAATAGATGCAATATATACAAAACCGTATCAAGCTCCCAGGATGACATCACCGGCAGGCACTGGGGAAATCCCAGACTGGACTCGGTGAGGGATGGGAACTGGGTTCCAGCTCTGGGGTCAGGAACACACGGATGGGGATCAAAGGCAGATGAAGAGACAGGGTCCTCCTCGGACGTCGGCCATTGAAGGGAGAGTCTGACCCTTTGATCCCTCAGCTTTTCCACTGAGCATGGGGCAGATGGGATGGAATCCCCTGTTGGTCAGGTTTGGGTCACCTCTCCTGTCCCCTCCTCCCTGCAGGGGGGACCCCTCTGTGCTTTTCCATTTCTGACCCCCTAAGGGCCAAATAACAAATTAGCTGCCCTTGGTTGTTACAGCAATAAGTCTAAGCAGGAGCCTCTCTGCTCACCCTTCCTTGGCATGAAGTACAACCACTGGTCTTATCACTCTGAGAACGAGCAGTTTCTCCCCAATATGCTGTTAATTTCAGAGAGTTAGAAGAGGCCAAGCTAAAATGTAAAATTACTGAACACTAAGTTGGTTTTATTTTACCTCTAACTGGTACACATGGTTTTTTGGAGTCATCACCAGCGGCAAGTAGGTTCTAAGACAAAATCAGTATCCCATTCAGTTCCCACCGTATCAATATGGTTGTAGAATCATTGTGTTAGAAACTGTGTTTTTGTGTTTCAGCATTCTGCATATGATTCAAAACAATGAAAATGTAAACCAGGCTCTTCTGCTAAAGCGGCCACTGTCTTTTGGGGGGATTTTTTGCATTACTTTAAACTTTGTGTTTGCTTTTTATCTCGGGGAAAACTAGATGAGACTGTTCTATGATGGGATAAAGCAAGATGTCAGTCAGCAACCTAAAAAACAGAGGTCGTTGAGCCATCTTGGTGGACTGTGATTGAAAAGGGGCTTGTTATTCCTAGCTCTTAAATTAGTACAGATGGATTATAGTGTTCTAATGCTCTGCATATATTCAGAGTTTGTAGGTTGGAAAAGATCACTGTGATAAGTCTGACCTAGTATAATAAAGACCGAAGGAACTCCCAAAGCTAGTTCTGCTTTGAGCGTGTCTTTCAGTAAACCAACTGCGCAAGAAAATGCAATCAACAACAACCTTTGTGCTGTTATTGCAGGGTAATTATTTTTACTGTCAAAAATTAGGTCTTTTTTTTTTTTTAATTTCTCTGTATTCAATCATAGAGTTTTATTATAACTTTGGGTGCTAGATTGAAGCATCCAGTTGGTTGTTTTAATTTCTGGTTCCCACCAAGGTCTAGACTTATGATCACATCATCCTCGTAGTTTGTTTTCTTGAGAAGTTCCTTGACCTCTGCACTCTGGGCTATGTTTTAATTCTTTTAATCACTTACAGTTTTCTCTGAATCCTCTCCAGTCTCACAGCATCACTTTGTGAACTAGGAAGATAAAAATCAGATGCAGTTTAGCAGCGGTAGCTTTCAGAGCAGTGGCAATACAGCCTCCTTCCTCCTGGTGGCCATTTTTTTGTTTGTAGGTATCTCCATGGTCACACAGTCTTTTTGGGTCTTGGTGATGCACTTGTGGTTACTTGTCCAGTGCAAGAGCTGCTGATTTTTCCCAGAATAGGGTGTCTGTGATTTTATTCCCAATTTTATTCATGAGTGGAAGTGGAAATTAAGGAAACCTGACAGGAAGCCAGCGGAAATCCCTGATGGATAACCATTTTTCTTTCTCTCTAAGGAAAAGAGCCAGTAAATCTGCCAGCGGTGCTCCTCCAAGTGACTGTTGTTCCCCACCCTACTCCCAAAACGAGTCTCATTAAAAGTAGTAGGTATTATCTTACCACCTAACACCCAGGCTATCAGCTGATACTCCTTTATCATTAGTGTTCCACTTTTGCGCTTTGTAAATTCTCTGAGGTGTGTGTCTTCTTCCAGTGATAGCCAGTTTAGAGCGTGGCCAAAGTGGGGTCCCGTTAGGAATGCTCAAGGCCAAAAGGACATTATTCGGTCCTGTCCAGGTTCAGAAAATTCATATGACCTTCATGACAGTTGAAAATCCTGACACCTTTTTACTCCTCACTTTGGAAAGCTCTCTTGAAACCTACTATTATTAGTATATGAAAGTGAGCAGGTATCCATGCATGGAGGCAGTTAGCTCTTTCAACTTAATTAAAAGGATCTTTTCCTGATGCAGACTCTCTTCATGGACAGAAAATGTGTCCCTCTTCATTTTGGTGCCCTTTGAAAATACAGGAATGTCTTTTTAGGGCTGTTTGTGTGTCTAGTGACAGACACAGACTAGAACAGAGTTAAGATAGGTTAAAAAGCAATTTTTCAAATGTGACGGGAAGGTTATTCATTTGACTGGTCCGAAAATGTATGGGGTATAGCTTAGAAGCAACCTCATTAAAATGCTCCGTGTGTCTGCATACTCAGCTTTTTTTTTTTTTCCTTCTCGTTTCTCTCTTCAAGAGCTTTTAAATATTTAAATCAGCAAAATTCTGGGGAATGCTTTCATGGCTTTAGGGTAGGGGTGAGTAAGTGTCAGCTTTACTAAAGTAAGGAGAGAAACAAAGTGAGAGTTGTGTAGCTTGACATCTGAAGGTAACACGTTTTCACTACCAAGTGGGTGAACCTCGAGAGATTTGGCTCAGCTCAGGTGCTTACCCAAACCTAAAAAGAAATTCCTTCTGTGACCATCTTTCCTGGAGTTTTGACCTTTAGAGGGACAGCTCAAATGTTCTTCCTGCCCCAGTCACAGGACACGGCAGCGATGGTTGTCCCCTCATTGGGAAGAGATTGCCAAGAGGCACAACCATCCTTCTGCCAGACAGGAACCTGCTCCGGATCCTAGCAGAAAAGACATCAAGAGGAGAAAGGATAAACTGGTTATGAAGGGAGAAAGGGTAGAAATTCAGAAGGTTTAATAAACTGGTTATGAAGGGAGAAAGGGTAGAAATTCAGAAGGTTTAACAAACTGGTTATGAAGGGAGAAAGGGTAGAAAGTCAGAAAGAGACGGAGCCCCCCGTTTTAAAAACTTAATTAGCAATAAGGAATATAAATTTAGCCAAGGCATTTTCCAAGTGTTCAAAAATTTCCCGATGTATACAGAAGGGAGAACTGCACCAACAGCACAGATTTAGCACGTGGGTTCTGCCAGTTGTTTTAACACAACTTACAAGATGACTGTGCATTGGAAGATACCTGTGGCTTTTCTTAAATAAGCTTTTTGGGAACACCCTGCTGTGTTTCTGCTTACAAAACATAGTGGAGGCCCTGACTTTAACAGAGTTTATGTTAAACCTGTCACTGTTTGAAAACAATATCTGGGAAGGTCCCTTAAGGAATGGGGGGGTAAGCTGAGGACAGAGTGGAGCAGAGAGACCTGGTCACCTTCACAGATGGAGTGCTGCCAGCATACAGACAAATACCACTGGTGACTCCTTCTGGTTGGTGCTGGCAGCCAGGCACAACTCAGAGCAGTGTTGGGGTCTCAAAGGTGCTCTACTCACCCACTGGAGCTAGGAGGAAAGGACGGTCAAGGCAGCTAATGCCCGTCAGCAGCTGAGCAAAGTCACACTCATGATGGGCTGTGGAGCTGCATTTCTACGAGAAGTGAACCACCCTAAACCAAGGCTCAGGTTGCCCCAGGGGAGGTTCAGATTGGATAGTAGGAAAAATGTTGACAGGGAAAGGGTTCTGAAGCCTTGGACTGGGCTGCCCAGGGAAGAGGTGGAGGCCCCATCCCTGGAGGGATTTAGAAGCTGGTTTGACCTAGTGCTTAGAGACATGGTTTAGTGATGGTTTTTATCAGAGTGAGGTTGATGGTTGGACTAGATGATCTGAAAGGTCCCTTCCAACCTGGACAATTCTATGGTTCTAAGGCTAATGTTTGAGGCTCCTGTAATCACCTCTGGAAAATGTCCCTCCAGTATGTCAGGTCATGTCCAACAGTCATTTATGAAATGGAGAGACAGAAGGAAACACGGTGTGCCCTGGGTGTGGTGGGTCAATGCTGATGTGCGCAGCAGCGGCACGTGCACAGACTGTGCTACCAGGCTGGTTAGAATAGGCTGCCTCACTCCCAGGAGACCCAAACACGTAGCCCAATCCCACGAATTTGCATTCAAGCAAATTGTTTGGCTGGAAAACAAAGACTTATTTAGAAGTCATGGACGTAACAGCCGCGCTGTGTTCCTCACTGCCAGCTGGGGAAAACCCGTATGTCTCTCAAGATATGCTGATTTTTCCCTATTCTGTACTTTGTAAGACTGATATGCAACAAGAGATTCATACTTTTCCTTAGGACTGTTGTGACTGATTACCTGACATTTTTATTAATCAAGAATCTGTCTGGTTACACAGAAAAATAGGTCTGAATAGTAACCGTGCTTTGTTGTTTCCTCCCTCTGCCACAAACTCCTGAAAGACTTTGAGGCCACTTAGATACTTTTACAGACTGAAATGATCAGCCTTCTTTTTTATCTTTTATATGAGAGAGGGTTTGATTTATTGGAGCATAAAAAACATTTGAATCCAGAAAATTCCTCCTGCCTATGTTAAATGGAAAATGTCCACCGTTAAAAATAAAATGCTTACCCTGTCTGAATCTTTTGCACAATGTGTCATGTTTCATCGTGGAGCAAACGTGCACGGTTGAGTTACAAACCTGTTAAAATAGGGTTTGTCAAGAAAATGCTAACAGAATTTTAACTGAGAGGTTGTTAAAGTTTTCCAAAGATTTAATGCTGTCCTACCTGAATGCTTTTGCCAACTCAGAGGACATGTAATATGCACCAGTGACATCTAGTGTACAACGAAAGAACTAGAGCTCTGTCTGTGTCTTGGGACCCATCATTGCAGGGCTTTAAGCTGCAAAAAGGGATTTTTGCTCAAATACCCAGAAAATGTTTTGTGGAAGAAATCAAGGAATTAGTTGTGAATATGTTATGGTTTGAGCCGAATTGACCAAAACCAGACTGACAGATGGCCCTTCCCCCCGCCTCAAAGAGAGGAGAGGAAGAGATAAGGAGATTTACAAGTTTAAAATTAACTAAACTACTTTAATGAAGAATTAATATTAAAATCAAAAAGGAAATAATGAAATAGAGGCAGTGTATACAAAACCGTATCAAGCTCCCAGGATGACATCACCGGCAGGCACTGGGGAAGTCCCAGACTGGACTCAGTGAGGGATGGGAACTGGGTTCCAGCTC
>JAOXNO010000002.1:1524800-1542671 GCA_028565335.1 Limnodromus scolopaceus
CCCTGGAAGTGTTCAAGGCCAGGCTGGATGGGGCTTTGAGCAACCTGCTCTAGTGGGAGGTGTCCCTGCCCAGGGCAAGGGGGTTGGAACTGCATGATCTCTAAGGTCCCTTCCAACTCTAACCATTCTATGATTCTATGATTAAAGTAATTATTCTAATACTAATGCTAATAATTATTCTAAATGAAGTGAAAGCACAATTACTACTAAGAGGTAACAGACATATCCAGTTCCCGGTCCCAGAGCAGGACCAAAAGACAGGCTGAGCAGGAGAGACCAGCTCCTCCAGGGCCATGGCAGGGATGTACACCCCCAAGCAGAAGCACCCTGGCCCTGAACACAGGCTCAGATCTGGCAGATGGTCTGACAGAAATTGTGAGTATTAGAACCCCTGCAGTTGCCTCTGCAGTCATCTTAATTGGCCAACAAAAAATTATAAATGACTTCCATGAAACAGTGAACGTGCTCATCAGGAGTTATCTGTTTAGCTAAGCCCTAAAGGAGCAGCTCAGACCACAGTTAAAATTGCAGAGGAATAAAAGGCTGGATTGGAATCAGGTAATACACTGTGTAAAAAATCACCGTAAAATCACTGTGGACCTCTGTGTGCCATTTATGTCACCATGCATTCAAGACCTAGGGCTGGATTCAGTGCCCTGCAAACATCTCCACTGCCCTGCTAGAGAGAAAGCAGTACCCTCTGTCAGGTCACCAGGACGTGCTGATGTTGGCCCTGCGCAAGGGCTGTTCCCCTTCGGAAGAAGGGAGAATACGAGTCTTTCCCGCTAAAAACAAACCCAAACCGCCTTGCAACGCGCTTTTTACTTCTGCATTTCTTTTCACAGCCAAGGCCTGCTCCTCTTGTTCTCACTTCTGGGACTCTGCAGCCCTCTCCTGCTGCTCTGTCTCTTGAATCAACTGTTTCAGGTGTCCTCTTGTGGATCCTTCTCACCTCACGCAGGGGTACCACAGGGCTCTGATTTCAATCCTCACTTTTGCCCCTCCTCCCCTATAAATTTTCTATCTGGAAAGTTCATCTATAAGCTCAAATTAAACCATTCTTTCCATTCCACACATCTCTTGTGACCACGGTTCTAAACTTCTACCATCTGACATAAAACTCATTAATGACATCCACCCAACAAAATGAGATATTAATTTTTTTTTTCCACAAGCCCTCCCCAGCTCTCTTGACTGTCACTCAAAATACTACTCTTCTACCTGTTACTCAAGGCTGGAACCTAAGCATCATCTTCATCTCAGCAATATATATAATATTAATTTTATCCACTGATCTGTTCACTGATTTGTTGAAAAAGTCAGCCTGTCACTGAGTACAATATTTACTTAATAATTTCTTTTATCTATTTTCTTTCTCATTTAAAATATAAGCTGGTTGTCCTCACTTTCAGGCCCTGTTCTGTCCCCAGCCTGACACCTTTTAGTGCTGAAGTTGTTACTCCTGCCTTTCCAAACAAGTGTCATCATGCTCCTTTTTTGTTGCTCGTGTGTGGGAAGAGTTTCCAGGAAAGCAAGAAACCTTTTTTTTTTGGATCCTATTAATTCCTTAAGTTCCCCATTCCCACACCACCTCCTTTGACAATACCCTTACACTAAGGACACCAAGTGGATCTGAATTGCTCCTCTGTACCTGTCATAAATGAATACAATACAAATTC
Source organism: Limnodromus scolopaceus (assembly GCA_028565335.1). Lineage (NCBI taxonomy): Eukaryota > Metazoa > Chordata > Aves > Charadriiformes > Scolopacidae > Limnodromus > Limnodromus scolopaceus. Next base: position 1,526,480 of record JAOXNO010000002.1, read on the forward strand.
ACAATCATACAGCTGGGTCAGCCAGGTGATGCAAACGACACCTTTTCTCCAAATATATTCCTATTTGAAAATAAGTCTCTCTGAAAAAAAAACCAACAAAAACACCCAAATAAACCCAAACACTTTAATTCTTTCCAAAATTGACTGCGCTGGGCAAAAAGTTCCTTTTAGGAAAACAACCGGCTGCAGCAACTTCCTCCTTCAAAGTATTACAGAAAAAGCTCCGGGAATGATGTCTAAAGTGATGTTTTTCTTTGATTGACTTGGGGTCTGCCAAGGAGGAGCACAGACTGTTTGGGAACAGGTGACTTGCATCTCAACCTGAGAAATTTTGCAGAGGTGGAGAGGTAGTGTAGAAGCCTTCTTACATTGTCATCAAAGCTAATAATCGGAGACATTTACTCCCCCTAAAATAATTCTGAGTTCACTAGAGACTGACAAACAGAATTACTCAAAATCACGTGGCAATTCCTAGCATCTGCAGATAAACAGTAAGCTGAACACAAGCCTGATTCATATATGCTAAATACTTTCCTCAGACTTACATTTAAAGTGAAGTTGCCAGATATGAAGTTCACATTTGTGAGCTCCGCTTTTGTTCCTGCTACAATTTTTGCTTCTTAGCTAAAATACGAGTAATTAAACTCTCTTCTCTCCCACAGCTCACAATTCTTCACTGACAGAGTCAACAACAAAAAAGAAAAGCATCTGCACAAAAGGACTCGACTGACTGGCTCCAGAACTGCACCTCTGTAAATGCAAGGAGGCACGATTTCGAGCATCTAAAATACCCTCTCCTCTTGGACATCAGTACGTCAACCCCATTAAGATGGGTAAGTTCTAATGTTTCAGCTACAAATGCTTTTCATTTGTGGATCGTTACCAAACAGAATGTCATTATCCTTATCCCCATGATACTGGTGAGATAACTGAGACCCAGAGGTGACGCTGTAACTCACTGCATAAAAACAACTCATTGTGCAAGACCACTAAATAAGCCTGTTCCTTAGTAGAATCTGAAATATAGGATGTGGCGTGCCACGTCAGCACTCAATACACCTGAATGGTTCATAAAATTACGATTTATGAGAGCTTTAACTAAAACGTGATGGTGTCATTTTTGCAAACAATTCCATTAGGTACTTATTTCAGCCTTTCAGGGCTTCTAAAGGAGTAAACATTTATATATGTCTCAGGTATTCTTGTACTTCATAAATCTATCATCCAAGATTTAACTGCGTAATGGCATATAGCAAAGTAATTATAGCTGTTATAAAGTGTGTGTTTAACTGAACACGTTGCTGTCAGAAAAAGGCAGCAGCTTCATACGAGTGAAAAAGCAGGAAAGTGGACAGACTGCTGCCAGGCTCTGGCGTTCCACCAGGACACCTGTAAGAGCCGAGGAAGGATTTTGTAACAAGTAGGAGAGGATTCTATCCATTGACAAGTCATTCCTCTTACCTTTACTCTCACTGTGACAGTAGCGAGACCAGGAGGCATAGTGCCCTTGCTATCGAAGGCTTCCACAAGAAAGGTGAAGGTGGCTTCTGTGTCAGCGAATGATTCATAATCCAGGGACTTCAAAAGCGATAACTCGCCTGTGTGTTTGTTCAGTGCAAAATACTCCAGTGCTTCCTGCGTCCGTATTCGATAGTTAACATCAGAACCAAGATCGACGTCCTTTGCCTAGAGCATGCCATACAGACGGAAAAAAAAACCCAAACAAAATCCATTTTCACCAAAAATCCCTACTAGATTTAAAGAACATAAAAAAGCAAGCTGCTGCAAACAAATTTAACTTCACTGTATTATTCTAATAGTATTTCATGTACTTAATACTATTGCACAAACACAAGGAAGACAAATCCATGTAAGATTATAAAAACCAGAGATAGCCACCACATGAAATAAGCACGATATCCTGAGCAAGAGTCACTGGAAGCTCAATGTGTTCTTGTTCCCTTCCCTGGGCACCTGCTAACGGCCACTGCCGGGGAGAGGAAGCTGGGCTAAGCAGGCGTTTGCTCTCACCCCCCCTATGGCAGCATGGATGTTTTAAATTCATACCCGTATTTAGACAAAGAATATTAATTTTCATCAGGGTAAGGAGTACTATGTGATTGCTTCAGCTGTAATTTGACCTTAGATTCATCTGCAGTCAGGTTCAGAGGAAACCATTCTGGTTGAAATTGGCTCAGGATAGATTCTTCTCATTAAAGGACGCTGACGGAAACACCAGGAGGATATATAGGCTGCTTATGGGAAGTGAATCTCTGCTGCCTTCAGAGATCTCAATCATCCTTGAACAATTAACTCTCACTTGTCTGGGTATCTTTTATAGTCAGTGAAGGGAAGACAACACCTCTAGGTGCCCACTTTACTCAAGCTATCTTAGATGGTGATCTTGCTATTGGGTGAATTGCTTCTGGAAGCAACTATTTATCTCCATTAACTATAATGTGACGTTAGACATCTAGGTTTGACTTAAACATCTGAAGTAGTTGAGATACGGCTCCCTCTTCCTACTCATGGAAACAGGTAGAAGCAATAAAAGCTTTCAAAAACAAATCAAAAGCGCTTTAAAGGTGTAAAACAATATTCCAAGAAGTGACAATAGTAGTGTAGGTTCTGTTGTTTGTTTAATAATTGCTCTTATTTCCAAATGAACCTCAGCTTCAAACTATTTTTATGTACCTGTCTTAAGGCCAAGCATTTTTCAGCCTGTTAAATGTGGTCACTTCCTCCACTCCAGTTTGCAACCTTTTAGTGCAGTCTCCCTGACAAATAAGAACATGCTTAGAACATTTACAAAACACCTTCTTCCCCCTGTAATGCTTTCTTACCTCTAATTGCAGGAAGACAGTGCCTGGTGGTAGATTTTCTGGCACGCAGACAGAGTAGGAAGCATTAGTAAAAACAGGGCTGTTGTCATCAATATCCAGCACCTTGATGGCTAAAGTTAGCGTTGAATGGCGAGGGTCCACAGCTCCATCTGTTGCTACAACAGTAAGTTCATAATAGTCCCTGACTTCTCTGTTCAGTTTAACCGCCGTGTAAATGCTACCGTTGGACGTGATTCGGAAAAGATTGTTGAAGTTTGCCAAACTGTAGTGAACTTGACCATTAACACCAGCATCTGGGTCTGTAGCCTAAAGGAACAGAAAAAAGAACTCCATTTTAATGTAATTTTAAATACCTATACGGGAGTACTGAGGTAAGCGAGGGTAATATTCTACAGAGCACTAATGCCTGTGTGACCACTCAGCACTTCTTGTGCACGGCAGCTTGTCCCGCTCTGATATTTTGCTGAAGGTAAAATATCCCGCAGAAACAAATGCCTTCATTTACAGTGACAGAAGGTAGGTTTACTGAATCCTACCTCGACTTCAGGAGAAAATACACATTTAGCTGCTCAGCCTTGGACAGCTGAGCACTTAAGCATAAACACTTAAGCACTTAAGATAAACTAGATGCTTTTAAAGTCAAGCCCTCAGATTCTTCTCATGCTGAAGCACCTTCAGGGTTAGGTGGGGTCTGAGGGGAATTTTTATTTTACACTGATTTAGGTGTTTCATTGCTGCCCAAATCATTATGGAGTACATACTTAGATGAAAGATGGATGCAGTCAGCAGATAGGTAGAATGAACACATTAGTTAGAAATTTTCCTTTCTCTTAACATGTTTGTTGCATTTAGTGATGTTTTAATCATTGTTCTCTGAATACCTACTTTCTATAGTTTTTGCTGGTCTTCAAAACCAGATGTTATCCCACTCAGAAGAGGCAGAAGATTGCAATAGAAAACTGTTTAGATTTTGTTCGATTGATGTCTTTGTTCTCACATAAGTCTCAAGTTTCAGTATCAGACAAATAATTCTTGCTATTACGTAACTGCCCTACAGGGACAGACAAAATTCTTGTTTTTCCTGGACTATATTGAGGGCCTGGTAGCTCTGAGCGCTGACCTGTTATTTTTCCTCCTCTTAATTAAATTACGGCATAATGAATAAGGTTATGTAAATTAAACAAAGGGCATTCTGCAAACAAGGTATTTTAATTTATTTGACTTTATAAATGAGGCGACAGACATCTGGGAAGATCATAAGAGATTTTCATGTTTTGTTATCAGAACAATTGTCAGGAAGTTTCCATGAATGTTTAATTCTGGTGAAGGCGTTCATTGTAAGACTTTGTAATGAAACCATTTATCTTCCCAGAAATCAATTAAAAGTTAATTAGAATTGTTAATAAGAAAAATTGTACTGTGCTTTCCCCCTGCACTACATCAATGTGCTCAGCAGTAATGGCTACAACTTCATAATGACCAGTCTATGGATAACGCAGCCTTTTAATCAACGTCTTTCAACCTAGGGCTGATTCGCTTCGTTTAGAATCAATTCTATCTATCTCCACTGTAGAAGTAACTGGCTTGGGACAGAAAGACCTCCTAGACGACATTCTGGCAAACCACCAGAAAGCTAGTCAAGGAGAAAAGTTTAGAATATACAGTAACAGGCACTTTGCCTCACTGAAAGAAAAGCAAAGCACAGGAAAGGCAGAGTAAATTGCAGAGATTATGGAGAGGACACTCACAGCACTATTGACCCTCCTAGACACAGATCTCCAACTCACACCTGAGGTCTACCTTTACACTTAGCCTCTAATGCAAGACAAAGCCATATTACAGCAATTAAATTGATTCTAAACAGCTGGAGTTAAAAACCAAACAACCCCACCCCAGCATTTCAGTAATCTGAAACCCTAGTACCATTGGAGACTATGAGAATAAACCAGGTGGCATTTTTATTTAAGATTAATTTGGAAGAATGTTTTTGAATAGACAAACTTATTTTTTAGGAAAGCAAATTGAAATTACTTTCAAACATACGGCAGACTTTGCAATTTGTTTCCTAAAAATATGACTATGTACGTTGTAAATTCATTTGTGCACGTCCTTCGGTAAAAACATCTTTTCCACGTTCTGCAGGACTCTTCTGTTCCCAGGCAGAATAGCAGGCAAATCACCGTTATGAAATCCAATTAAGCTAGTTGTTACAGTGCCACCATAACACTCGTGAGAAGTCAAGCATCAGCTTTGTGCATTTTTTCCTGCCTTAGTCCTGTGCTTCCGCGGCACGGGGCAAATTCAGATTTCAGATGGATGTTCTGACTGAATCATCAAATTGTGCAAACAAGAGTTTGCTGCACTTTGTCCACTAAAATTTCTATCATACGGGTGGTCTGTTTATCTATTAGGTTAAAAAAACCCAGCTTTGATCCCAGCTCCCTGCTCTGTCTGTGGCGTGACACCAGAGACAGCCACAGCCAATTTACAGATCTATCCCATTGCTCAGGCAGCACTTCGTGCCACCCATCGTTGATGACCACCATGCAGAGGCACAGCTGCTGAGGAGACGGGCAAAGCTGAGAAGTTACAAGTTGTAGAAGCACTGCACAACCTACCTACAGGTGGCTTTGTGGCTCCAGGAGAGATTTGGGAAGGCCAAATGTCCTACGTGGTGCCTCCTCCAGCCTAGACTCCCCTATGGTACAGCAGAGGGGCCTTTATGTCCCCTAACAGCCTTTCCCTGGACCACCGGGGTGTCCCCAGAGGCTGCAGGGGAGTCTGCTCCAGTGCCTAAAGCTCCTCTTCCCTCTCAGTGCTTGTTCCTTGCCGCCGGGAGAAGTTTTGCCCTTTTTTAATGCCATTCCCCAGAGGTACCACCCGTGTCACCGACGGGCTGAGCTGCAGCCTGTGGGGCCAAGGCTGGAACCAGCCTTCTCTGACATCTCCCCACAGAGCCTCCTCACCCTGCCGCCAGCCCTGGCCATGGGCACCATGCATACACGGGTTTAAAATTGAAGTGCATGTTTTTATAGAATTGAAACTGATTTTATTGTGAAAAAAAAAATTAAGAAAATGCTATTATTTTACCAAATTAGATCACTTTTCCATTTTAGGATCTCCATTAATTAACATTTTAACACTATAAACTTGAAAAGAGATAAGGTACTCTTTATGGATATGAAAGAAAAGGGGTTTAATGTGTTTTCTAAACGAATCCTATCTCAAAGGTATACAAAATTAACTCTTTCCACATGGAAATAATTTCACAGAGCTTCTTGGAGGCTGTGGACAGCAGCTCTATGGAGAAGTCCTGGAAGGACTCCCTGGTGGCATGGTTATTATCTGTTCCTGTTTGCAGCTATTGCTTTGTATCAAAACAGATGACTTCAAGTCATCCCCATTTCATCCCCCCGCTCTGTCTCCAAGAGGTGCGAGCCGGCATGTACATAATGCAAGCCTTGACCAGAAGGCGAGGGAGCAGGAGGTCTCCACAATGAGGAGCTGGGCTTTCAGAAAGTCCTGCTTCAAAAATCAGCCCTGCTTGAACTACCCTTAAAACACCCTACTTAAACCAGAAGCCAGCAACATCCCAGTAAGTTTAATACAATTTGCTCATTACCAACGCTGAGCTGAATTACCCAGATATACAGTTAACGGAGGCGGAGAGACGCAAGCTAACACTTCATTTCTGTATGACCCAAGTCCCCAAGGGAAGTCCCAAAGACAAATTCAAGGAGACTATGGAAGGACTAAAAGACGCAAGAGCACATTCTTACACCTGATGCGTCACACAAGGCTTTCAAACACAACTCATCCTCACTGATTTGCACATAAATAGCATGGGAAGAGTCTTGAAGCTTCAGTTGGTAAAGGGCCACCAGATGACAGCAGATCTTAAAAGGAGCTACAGATCTATTTACAGGCAGAAATCTCTTCACAGCCCTGCAGATGTTGCTCATAGAAGAAATGCAGGCTTTGTAGAGGCAGCGGAAACAGCAGACATGATTGCTGTAGGCAACACAGCCCTCAAAGGCCACAGGGGAGACAGATACCATGAAAATTGAGAACAAACAAACAAAAACCCAAGAAGAGGAAACCAGCAAAATGAGGGAAATCTCAAAAGTAGCTGAAAGGATCCCAAGAAGGGACAATAGCGTATTGCACCTCAAATGCTGGAGGTGGTGAGAATTTCCTCCAGCACCACTAATGGTTGAGAGGATCTGAGAGACAGAGCTGCATGCACTGCTGCTGTCATCTCCACTACATAGTGCTACACGAGGGGGAAGACTTGCGTATGATCACCCACTGGATATGAATAAGGATGAAAAATTATCCAACTATAAGAGCTGCATGGAGGTACACCATCTGCATAACCAGAGGAGCACTGAAAGGAGGAGAAGAGAGTTCTTTGGGGTGGGCATGCCCTCTCATTGCACCCCTTTGTTTTGTTCCCCGGGGTTTACCTGCTCCCCAACTACTCTCTGAGCCACACACCCTCAGCCAGCCAGCCAACCCACAGCAGTCTTGGACCACAGCAGGTCTCAGGCTTGTTTCAGTTCAGACCTAGTTTGGTGGTCCCGGGCTTATGACATTCCAGCTCTATCTGAGCTTCTGCACAGAGACATCGCAGGTACGAATCCAGGCTTTGTGGGCAAAACTGGCCATGCCAGCCTTTCCAGAAACAGACACCTGTTTAAAGGACTAAGCGCTGCAAGCTGAGCCGCAGAACGCTACAAATTCAGACCAAGAACCTCTCCCTGATGTTCTGATTCTGCCATCTGCTCCTGATGTTTCTAGCCAGTGCTTTCTCCAATTGCTCCAAAAATTTATCTGCTAGGAGGTATGAAAGGTTGTCAGCTCTGGGGTCTCTCCAGCAACCAGCTCCCTTGTCTGTTTTCAGCTACAACAATGAAATACGAATCACAGGTATTATTTTTCTCTGGGCTACGTCAACATTCTTAATAATTTATTAGGTAAGGTCCACGAGGAGCAAACTTTCAGCACAAAATCAGCTAGATTTCTTTCTGTTCCCCACGGCATCTCACCAGAGCTTCAAATCCCTACACATTTGATCTTGCCTCTGTGTGTAGGATGTGTGCAGAACACATTTTTCCCCCCTGTGATAAGCCAAAGCTGTCCAAGTTGAAGGCAGCACAAGCGATAATCCACATTTCCAAAGACCATCACTCTTCCCCCGCTGCAGCAGGATGTCAAGGCCAGACAAGCAAAGGAAGAACCTACTCATTTCTGTCTTATTTTCCTGCTAGAAGATCTTTTGGTTGCATCCAGCCCTGACCCCAGCCCTCCTTCCCCTCATCCCTACAGTCACCAAAGGGAAGGAAAGTATCAGTTCAAGCCCCTGTAGCTGTCGAGGCAGAGCTGGGTGAGAAGCAGGAGAGCAAAGGAGCCTGAGGGGCTCCCAGCCATCACACCAGAACTACCGCAACACCGGAGTCCCCACCCATCACCCATCACCCCAACATCTGCCAACACATTCTGGGGTTTGATTGCTTGCAATACACTTGCTAAATCTGGAGAGGAAACTAAGCTGATTTTGCTATTCTGGGTAAGAGAAAAATCGGGAAGCGTCCCTCTCTGCATGCTCAGAGGTTCTCCTCCCTTCTTACTGAAACGGGTTCGAGCAGCCTGTTGGGCAAATTTACTACACCAGTGTTACACCACTGAAGAGCTCGTAAATTCACTCAACGCGGCCTAACCAAAGGGATTTTGTCAGGAAAGAGGAGCCTGCTTTACATATATCAAAGGTAATTTATTTTCTTTAGACTGGGAGCATCTGCAGGAGTATAAATTAGACTTAAAATATGACAAGAAACAAAACAACCCCTTGCTGACTGGCCCCTCTTGCCAATGCTGCAAGAGATGCAGAAAGGGGAGATGCACATTCCTCCCTCTCCCATCTCATTACGTTTATTCAGAATTAGGAAAAGCATGTTCCTCTGACAAGTCTCTAGTAACTACTGCTGTTACTCTAGTAACTCCTCAGATTTCCGTGACTGCTCTCACTCCCATCTCTCATGGGGATAACTTCTAAAGAACCGTATGATAAAACAAATCTAGAAACCTAGGAATTAATCATTACTTTATTTCCTGAAAAACACATTCCACATTTACTGGAGATACCCTAATCGGCAAGGTGACAGCCTTTATCTGTTGTGGTAAGTTTAAATTTGCATTACCAACTATGCTTCAACATTACTAAGAAACCCTCATGAATATAAACCAACAGCGTTCCAGAGTAACAAATTATCTTCCTTCATCTTAAAACAGCTTGAAAACACAATTGTGGGAGATCTGGATTACCAAAACATCTCTTGAAGGATCATTAACTCTGAAATAGAATAACAAATGCTTAAATGTCAACAATATTAATTATATCATTATCATTCTTTTCAAAAGAAACCTCTTGCTAATATCCACCACTCTTGCTCGCAACGGGTAACAGGATTTAGGAGGTTAATTGAGGGTTTATGCTTGGACTGCTGGAGCTGGAAACCAGCAAAATAAGGCAGTGTGTTGTTATTCATACTTGTCTATAAAGCAGAGGCAAACATGACAAGTTTCTCCTCATTAAAGCTGAAACACTTCTTAGGAACCACTTTGCCACCAACTCAACTTCCTCCAGATGAATTTTTCCTTCAGGTCTTCTTCAGGGACCGAAGTTCCCCATGGTCCATACCCACTCCAACAAAACCTCCTGATCTCTGACAGCACCTCCAGGATTCCAGCAAACATGTCAGCTTGAGGGAGGGATGGAAATTGTTCTGGAGGATACAAAGGATGATGTTGGTGGGAGTTGGGTTATTGTTTTCATGGATGATAACACGATTTTTCTATTATTATGGGTTTAATGGGTTTATTATTATGGGTTTAATTTTTTTTTTTATTATGGGTTTAAAAGATTCCCAGGCTCCTCAGTTGTGTCAAATAGCAAATCAAGTGTAGGTGGGAGTGCTAAATTGGATTTTGTACTTGTTTTTCAGGGAGATAAGTGTTTGTGTTCACAGGACAAAATTAACATCTCCCAGACACAGTAGGAGGCCACAGATATTTGAAATGTTTCTGGCCCCTTGGAATTTATTTAAAAATATTTTAAGAAGCGAAAATCAGTCACCCGTAAAAGTTTGGAATTTTTCTTCTGCTCTATATTTTAGAAAGGCTTTTCCTCTCTTTCATTTATTTTTGCCCGCTCTTACACAGTCTTTCATTTCCCTATTTCACTCATTACGTGCTTGAAGCAAAGCAAAAATATTAGAAGGCACAAAGAGTTTTTGAAAGATTTCTGTGAAAATAATGTTATAAAGAAGTAAGAAAATACTTTTGCCCTCCCAGTGTCGTCAGCAGTTTCACACACAGACTCTTCCCATCTCATGCAGTAAGATGAATAAATCATGCTCCTAAACACACATGGCATCACTGTAGGCCCATTACAGAGAGGTACAATACTCCCTTGCAACCCAAAATAAAAACCCTACAAGAGTTAATTTCTGCAGCACTTCCTACAAAAGTGACATTTAAATTCCGTTATTCATATAAAGAAAAAAAGAATTCTTTTCCAGACTTGCAGAACTGGAGGACTGGAAGTTTTGTACAAGTTTCAGATAAGAAATGATATAATGTTTTTATTCTGTACTTGTGCTCAACTAAAAGTCTACAGAATGCTTTTTAACTTACTTGATTCTGCTATATAATTTCTGACGTGCCACAAAACTTAACGTTACACTGCGAGAAGAGACAGAGGCTTAGCTACAATCTGTGATAAATCTTAAATGATCTGAATTACTGGCCTGCAAAAAAAAAGACTTGATGAAGAAAGCTGATATAAAGATTAAATAATAAAATTGGACACTCTACTATCAGAGGGCAATTTCAGTGACCTGTCACTGACTGGGCAGTTCAAGGGGGTGTAGCTGGTCTAAAAACATTGGTGAGGCAAAAATGAAACTCAGAGGCAGCACCCCCACATTTTGGCTATTTTGAAATATCAAGGCAACTCCTACTTCATTAAGAGAACAAACTGACCCCCTACACACGCGCTTTTGGAAAACACTACAGGTTCCCCGTATATCCTCCAGGAACTTTTCAAAAGAAAAAGTGTCTTATTGAACTACAAGTCACACCAGCTCATCGGTTTTTTTCATAACTACACGTGGAGTAATTTGTTAGGGTAAAGGCAGCACATGGTAGATTTTTAAATACTGACCTATTTTAGCCATTATACAAGATGAGAAAACCTTTGGTAATTACTTTCATAGTCAATGCTAATTCAGTGCATCTGGAGGGTTAGTTCAGAAACGAATTTAATGTGACTTTAAATAAAACTACACAGTAAGAACAGCTAAATGCTACAAGCAAATATAAATTGAAATAAATGAAAATTGGGAAACTCATGGCTGCAAAACCATGATTCAATGGACTGGTGAGTTTCCTACAGAAGTTAATCATGTTGTAACACTTAAAAATAGACAAGCTTTCTTCAGTCTGGCATGCAACCAAATCCTAAATTTAGAGACCTGCTCTGCCTGTTTTTACTTGAAAAATGATTAGAAATTTTGCTTTTACGATGAGTATGTTCTTTGGCAATGATATGATCAAGCACTTCAGAAATTAAACCAATAAATATACATACTAGCAAAAACCCCAAAGCTTTCTAATTCAATATTGTTTAAAATCTACACATTTAGCAGGGTTTCCAAACATTTCTCTGATAACATAAATCGATTTTGAAGTTATTTTTGTCATTTTTCTAGACTGCTGGCTCTCCTCATAAGCCCACCTAATTAGAGAACATCAGAATTAGAATCTGAGCTGGAACATAACAGCCAGCATTTGGACTTGGAAGTACTGATCTCACTGGTCAGACTCTTAGAACACTCTCGGTTGTGTTCTGTTGTCTTCCCTTGTTCACAGAATAGTACTTAAAAGAAATCAGTTTTATTATATCACTTATACAGATATTGAGGTTGCAAGGTCTGAATATTTTGAAAAAGTTAGACACCTGACATGTACCACAAGGCAATTCCCCAACTTCTCCTTCTACCAGGCACTCTTCAAAAAAGAAATCCCTGATCTAGACAATTGTTCAAGTCACAGAAGAACATCTCTAATGAGAGACTGCAGTCAAAAGTTAGCAAGCCCAATGGAAACCACCCTAATTTTTAAGCTCAGGAAACCCATAATTTCTTATCCCGGCGACAGAAGCCTGAACAGGCAAATCAAATGGAATCAGCCATCAAAATACTAAATGGGCATGTATTAAAGACATGAAACCACTCGTTCAGAAGATTTAGTATGGCATCAGGCTGAAATACATGAAAGGGCTTAAAAACACACTGGGAAGCAAGGTATCAGGCAGACAAAATAATTCCTTTCATACAGAAAACCCAGGACTCTCAATGACCAACTACTGTGAACATGAAAATGGTTGAAATGCTTCTCTGGTAACAACTACCAGACTTTCCACTGCATTAAGGCACAAATATTATTCTGAAGACAATGGTGTAAATTAATGCATAAACAGAATACTGGAAACAGGAAAGACAAGAGCATAGCTTTTGAAATCCGTTTAGTTGAAAAAGTCACCCCATTTACCATACGTTATGGCTGGCGAGGAGCTTTCTAAAGCGATTTGGTCTGTGTGTCAAGCTCACCCAAGTTCAAGGAACCATGTAAAGCAGAGGGAGTGTGGCTGCAGCCGTGTGCTGTGAAATACCCTCCAGAAATTATACAACTCCTTCGGGGTGTCAGCAGAAAGAAGCTAATTGTGCCTAGCACTGCTGGTAAGATGGGAAAAATATTGCACACATCTACAACCACATCCACTTCATCTCATGCCACAGGTCTCGACTTGAAACCATGGCATCTGTCTTGTTTTCAGAGGCTGGAGGAATTTGGTTATTAACAAACAGGTGAAAATCCAACTAGAAGCACATGGGATGACGACACTGACTCCAGCAAGGGCTGGCATTTCATTGCTTCTCACCATGTAAGTAGAGATACAGCCTTTAATAATTATTGTGACAGCTAACTATAAAATCTGAGAGACTATATGGGGAAAGAAAGATAAAATTAAGCTAAAATAAGACTTTAAGCTAAAGTCTTTAAGATAAGTGAAGGCTATTCATAGAAATTACTATTTTCTGCATTTCTCATCCGTCTTACACATCCCCTTTCAGTCCCTGGGATTTACTGTTTTGAGGACAGCAGGGAGCATACCATTTAGCTTAAACCAAAAGCAAATCCCAGCACCTCTTCCGTACACAAATTTAAGCAGCGTCCAGCCACGGACATGCAAAAGATTAAAGGCAGACTCTGTGGATGAAGTGATGCAGAGAAGCTACAACTCTTCCACCCTGATTAGGTAATTAGGGGCTGACAAAACTGATAGGGGCTGGGCGAGAAGCAAGAATAAAAACACTTGCAAGAGGACTTGAGCACATCCATGCCCTGTTGGAAATACTCTCCACTCTGCTTGCTTTGTCTGACATGAAACGACGGAAGTCTTCATGTCATCACCATCTCTGTGAGAATCTTAAGGGAGACGGTGCTGAAAGCCTTGCTAAAGGTCTCCCTACCCTACCTTGTAGCCTATTTTCTTAATAAGCATGCAAGGAAATGAAACCACAGAGGTCCTATTGAAACAACCTTGTAATGATCCAATTGCTCATAAGAAACTACATGCAAGTTACAGAAATGAGCACAAACAGAAGCTCAAGAATAACAGTTTAATAGCTGGGAAGTCACACCTCACTCCTACACGCACAGATACGGTGGTAGTTACACCCCTAAACAGTAACAGGCACATTAATGACACAGACGCACACATTGCAACCAAAAAGACAAAGGTCTGAATTCCCTCTGGTTGTGGTCCTTCTACCACATTAAGATTCTCCAATTTTAAATTCTGATTGATTTTTTACGGATTCGTACTTCAAAAATCCTAGCTGCTCATATTCTTTTTACATATATTAAATGAATTCAAAAGATGTTGTTAGGTAATGTAATTCGCAGTGAGCAGCAGTCATGGACTCACTCTGGGTATTTGAGATTTACTTCAGAGGCCGCGATTTTACTCTTCCCCAAAGACGAGTAACTCCTTTCACTCACAGACTGTCCTTTTTTTCTGGTCATGTCCTTTTTCCTCCACCTCTAATTTTCCTACAAGTTGTCTAAAGGTATAGGAGACCTGAGAACTTAATTTCAGAAGCTGGTATATTTAGTAAAGGTAATGTGTAGTCTACAGTGCAGGTTGTGGGAAAATAACACCTTGTCCTATGAACCTTCCTGCAGACAACGTGACTACGGTAATTTAGGTAAAGCAGCATTCCTTTCTAGACTTCTAACAACAAAATCTTGTAATGTAATACAAGATTAAAAAAAAAAACAAAAAAAACCAACAAGATAAAAAAAGCAGTTTTCCTGTATACAGAAAGACAGACATGAAAGAATCATGTAGTTGTAAGGGATGTCCAGAGGTCACTTAGTCCAACACGATAAGCCTTAATGTCATCTATGAAATTTAAACTGGGCGTTAAATCATGAGACTTACAGGGTTTACCCCCTGCAATTTAAATGAAATTAGAAGTGAATCAGACCGAAAGCTCTGTTAGGAAATTGGATCATAATTAAATTTCATTAGCATTCAAAAGTGATAGTCTGCTTCTATACACAACACATTTAAAGCACTTCTATACCGTTAAAAGAAACTATCTAGAATCAGTAGACTGGTGCCATACAGACCATCTCTGATTCACTTGTCTTACAGTTTCGCCTTGCTTTGTTCCATAGTGGACAGATGCTATTGGATGCACACCTCAGGTATGAATTTACATTTATTACATAAAATAGAAAAGCAAGGTATTTCCATTGTACAGTACAATCAAAGAAACTTCTCCAAAGCTTGCTTTCCAATAGGAAGAATGGCTTCATCGTAAGGAGCAACTGACTTAAGCATTTCTTCCCTCATTTAAAAAAGGAAGCAGATGACAGAGGTATTACCCACACTGTTTGCAAACCGCTTTCAGTACTGGAGCTTATTTACACTGTCTCCATTTTAGGGAAGATCTAAAGATCCAGTGACGCTTGAACATCTGATGAGGGGCTGGTTTGTCCACTGCCATGTAATTCTTTATCCATATTTTCCTTCTCATTTTTCTTTCAGGTCCCTATCTCCCCTTGATACCAACAAATTCATGTTGGAGATGTCAAACAGTGCTGATCAGTGACACAAAAATATGCCTGCAATAAACAAATTATGTGTGTGTGCGAAACAATCTGAGTAAATGTAAGAAAGAGATGAATAGAAACTTCAGCCAAGTGATTTGTTTCCTCTCCTGGGCCCCATCGGGTCAACTGTTTCTTATTTAACCGCAGATTGCATTTTTAAAGTCTGTAACAAATTGCTTGGGACTGTCTTTCACTGAGCAAAAATGGGAACCTTTTGCAGATTTTGCAGTGGATACATCGATTCCCACCTAAATTTCATTCCACTTTTTTTACCTCATATGCACCAGGTATTGATAAACAGCACACTGTACAACGCATATCATCAAACGCCTGTCTTCGGCAGGACCTCAGCTGGTTTAGGCTGCAATAGACAATAAGGTGCCTGAATTTCATTTTCAAGTTTCCCATTTGAAGCTTTTTTATTTCCTGTTGGTCCTTTGTAGAGAACTTCATTCAGCAATTCTCCTCCTGTCTTGCTGGGGGATCCCCGTGATCAGACATGAAAGAACAGCAGGGAATCTAATACACCTCCAACTGCTCCAATTGAGACAACACTGTGCAAAATAAAAGGGATTTGAAATACATCTGCTACACTTTCAGCCTTATCCTGTCTAGCTTTTGTTCTTTTAATCTTCAGTATGCTCCTCAAATCCCCACAGGCAGTACTCCTGTGCTGGTGCCTTCAGGAACTCCAACTGGCAGAGAAAGAGCCATCAGAGTGGTGGAGAGCGAGGGCACTTCAGGAGGGAGAGATGAAGTTTTGCAGTGCCAGGGGAGGAAAGGAAGATAAAGCCCATATAGAAAGTCAAGAATAGGGAAAACGTTTCAATAGCTGTTCTAGACTACTTCTAACATTTCAATATAGGTACTGATAAATTTGTTGCAGCTTCACCTGTCTACTTACTGACATCACAGACCGTATCCCCAGACTTACCAGCATTACTATCACGTCAACCGGCAAATGTAAAAAAAAATATTAAAAACTAATTAATAGTAGTTGCTGCTAATAATCAAAGCATATGATCATAGAATCATAAAATCATCCAGGAAGGGACCTCCAAAGGTCATCTAGTCCAACCCCCCCGCAGTCAGCAGGGACACCC
>JAOXNO010000002.1:1578008-1609410 GCA_028565335.1 Limnodromus scolopaceus
GTGACACCTTTGAATTAGGAAGAGCAAGAAGTTCCTACATCCCCAACTGTGAGATACTGACCACCTCACAGCCAGAGGAAAGGAACTAAGGAGATGTAAAATGACAGTTTTAAAGACCTCTGAGCTGCAGCTCACACGAGCTCTCCCTGGCTTTTCTCTGTGTGAAATGGCAGGAGGCTGCTTCAGGCACCGCCAGCTCATTTCTGGGTCTCCAGTCCTACAGAAAGGACATCAGGAAGGCAGCAAAATCTTTTTCATCTAAATGTACCTTACCAGACAGTCAGAGTTGTTCACGTTCTTTCTCCACAGCACCTTGCTGATGGTCCAGCAGCCCTCCCCTTGATTTCTTAACCATCACAGACACAGAAAAAACAGCTCCAGGACCCAAAACCACCTCAGTTCAAGGCCAGGCTGGCCCTGGGACCACCTCCTGCTGCTACAGGAGTACTGCTTAGATGGAGCGGATTTTTGAACACACATTAAACGTTATGAAGCAAATTACATGCTATTAATTCTATAAAAGGGGAGAGAAGCAGAAATGACAAGAAAGGAGAGCTTTTCCACTTTTGAAGATTATTACAATAAAGTCATTTTCAGAGGAGGAAGCATATGCTTCCCACATATACCATCAGAAGTCTGTATTTTTAGACAATATAAAGATTTCTCAAACATAAAAGCAGCTGATAGCAATCACAGCTGTATTGTAGGGGCTACTGTTGTTGGAGCCACGTGGGTAGATTCTGATTATGGTTTTTTTATTGATTTTTCTCCTCCATTTCAATACTATGCTAGTACTACACAAAAGTAAGTACATAATAGTCTGCAATCTTCTCAGCACTACTAACAGCCTACTGTCAGCTACCCTGAGTGGGCTATCGAGAAAGCAAGCAAAAGAAGGAAAGGAGAAGAAAACTTAAGCAGAAGACTGTGTTATCAGATATTAGTTTTATGAACAATTCAACAATCTGAATACAAAACTGAGGGTTTGAAGAAGCTGAAACCAAATTAAATGATTTATATGGGAACTTTTGAGTATCTGAAAAGTGTTTCCAGTTATTGGAAAATGTAATTATAAAATATGTGCAGAACAGTATGAGCAGCTTTCTTGGAGATATGATAGAAGCAGCAGGTCCTAAAAAAAGCCAATGACTGAAATTCCACTTTTGAGTAATCTTTCCGCCTTACATTCCCCATTTGATGAAAAGAGAAAAGGTTGTGGGAGATTTAAATGCTGGAGATGACTGTTCCTCTCTGCCATCCTCTTTGGACAATGAGGTTGTCACATTATCAACACCAGGCTTGGACAAGAGAGCAACTTTTATGCACCTCTTCATGAAGTGACAACATTTGTGCACAATTGCCATATGAAAAACATAAAAGAAGCAGGTAAGTGGCACTTGGTACCTTT
Source organism: Limnodromus scolopaceus (assembly GCA_028565335.1). NCBI lineage: Eukaryota > Metazoa > Chordata > Aves > Charadriiformes > Scolopacidae > Limnodromus > Limnodromus scolopaceus. Next base: position 1,579,417 of record JAOXNO010000002.1, read on the forward strand.
ATTTTTTTGGAACATGCGAGCATCCTATTCTAAGCATACTAAATTTGCAGGCTGCTCTGCTTTATCAGCTGGCAGAGAACAGAAATAATTCTGCCAGTGAGGCTTTAGGTCTAAGCTGGGGCAGTGCTCACCACTGGCACAGCTTGTTCGGGGTATCCCCAGCATGCCAATCTGGATGACCTCGCACACCCTATACCTGGAGAGAAGGTCTCCAGCTCAGCAACCAGCCTTGCTTCTCATCCTTTCTGCATCACAGCAAGCTGCATTCTGTACAAAAAGCATCTCCCTTCTCACTTGCTTTCTTCCTTACATCCCTTCACTTTAACTCCTCTTCGCAAATGGTCATGCACAACGACAGCACAATACGTGAACTTTTAACAAATAGGCCATTACGAGCAAATGCAATAATGAAAACTCTGTATTATAAGGAAAATGTAAATAAGGAACACAAAGTGAAAGAATTCTAGTACGACACTTTTCCAAAATGTGATCCTTACACCAAAAAGAACACATTGAACTGTATTCCAGTGAGGAGTTCCAGACACAAGGGTGTGCCACGCTTCTCACGCCCTGCTAAGCACTGATTACAAAATTAGTTTCATTATAAGATGAATTACCTTCTCTGCGCAGGAGGAGCACTATCAGATGCTTTGACAGTGAGAGCGTAGGATCGCCCCACTGACAGTACAACTCCTGGAGCAATGGTGATAAGGCCTGTTCGGTCATTGATGATGAAGTCTCCCTGATCCCCAGCCAAAATTTCATATACTATCTGTCCATTGGGTCCCTCGTCCGCATCTACAGCGGTGAGCTGCAATTCAAAACCAGAATGTCAGCACACATGGGTTCAGTGTTGGATTTTAATAGGTTTTTTTTGTAAGGCAACTCAGTAGGGGGTAGAGGAAGTAGAGGGGAAACTTCAACACCTGTAACATATGCAGTGATTTCTAATTACTGTACAACAAGGATACAATTTAAATGAAGGATAATAGGTGTAAAAAGCATCACGAAGCAGAGAAAAACTGCTTTCCTAATATTGCAAGCAAATTATTTTAAGATACGAGTTAAGAAAACTAATTAAGACCAAGTTTACTCTCTGTGGATTGGAATTTATAACACTTCCTATGAAGGTGGGAGGGGGGAAGAAGATACTTATTGCATTGCAAATGGAACAAGAGGATCGTATTTAATTACTGAAAGTTCCCATCCCTCTCCACACGCTTCACGCGACAGCCTCGTTACTGCCAGAAATTCTAATATCCAGGTCTTGCATGTGGAAGCCCCTGCAGCGTGGAACCGGAGAACAATGTTTGTGTTGCTCGTGTGTGCACGTACGGTCAAGGCAGCGGAGTGGAAGGCAAAGGGCAGCTGCTCCCCTCTGGATACACAGGTAGGGACCACGACCACGCACATCACAGGCGTGCAAGGCCCATTTCACACGGCGACGTGCCACCGCCTCCCTGAAAGGCTGTGTCTGGGGGGGTGATCTCGGAGCCGTGGCACAAATGCAAGTGAGCACGTACTTCTGTGCTTTGTCACCTCTGCACCATCGCTCTACCGGGACCGTGATTACTCCCGCGTGTAGTGTTTCTTCTATATAATTGTACAGTTTGGATTCTAAGCATGAATCTAAGGCCTACTATTTTAGATCCAAATCATCATGATGTACGTAATGTAATGAGGGGGTTCTTATGTTGCCCCTGGGAGAGGCAACGGCTTTATCCCACCTCCGTAGCGTGCCGTGCTAAATCAGACATTGGCACGCACGGCCAGAAAACATAGCTCAGTCATCATATTTGTTTGCTTTTAGCCAAGTACCAAGGGCTCTGACTGCCACGCCACAAAGCACATAACCAGCAATCTGAGATTTCACATCAGACCCCCGCCGTAACAGTCAGAAATACACACAAACACCTCAGTCACGCCAACAGCCAGCCCCGTGTCCTAGCTAAGCCTTTTCACCCCTCCTCTTCCTTTACACACACATAGAATAACACAAGTCACTCTACACACAACATATAATCCCACAGCAAACTGCTCACAGCGCCTATCACTTGACTTGTATTACTACAATTAAAATTGCACCTTAATTGTCACCATATTCGGAAAATGAAAAGCAGCACAGCATTTTGTTACATTTAGGGTCGAGTCACCGAAGTACAACCAAACTACACAAGTACCTCTGGATTTCCTACGGTTAATTTCTTCTTCCCCTGGGGGTTCGTGCTGATACGCACGCCGCTTGCTCAGCCGGCTCTTAATTTTGTATGACTGTGTATCACCTCAAACAGCACACGGGATGGCAAAGAGCAGTACAAGCAGAACATCGGGGAGGACACAGCCGCAGCCGGTGGTAGCAGGGCTGCCTGGTACCAACAGCCGTGGAGTAGAAATGACAGGGAACGACGGCACAAGGGGCTCCTGCTGCTCCCAGCTGCAGCAGAGCGGTTTGAGGTGGGAAATGGCAAGGGGCACCAGAAGGTACAGCACCAGAGCCTCCCCTGCCGGGATGTACAAAGCAGTAAGAAATCTCAGCCTCAGAAATGATTCCCTGCGGGGCAACTAAAGCGAGAATGAAACGAAAATAGACGTGTAGCTTCTTGAAAGGTCTCTGCTGGCCTGTCTGCTTTGGCTTCCTCGACACGAACACTCACACCAGTGGGCAGCACGGCACACAGGACTGCCAGGGCAGGATTTAAGGGTAACACACGACGACACAAAACCTCAGCAATGACTGTGAAGCCAATGGCAGGATCAACAGATGTGATCTCAGCCAGGGCCAGCCAACACAGCAGGCTAAATGTCTGCCTGCCAGACAGCCTCTTCTCTTCCCGGTGGCACTCTCCAAGTTGACAGCAGAAGTTGATCTAGCTGCTTCAAAGGGTAATCTCAATTCTTTATGCACAGTGAAATATGAAATTTCATATACAATACAAAAACCAAGAACTAAGCCAACAATAGCTGAAACAGAATATATTAATTGAAATGCTAAAAGATAAGTGAATCAGATGTACTAAGGGAAGTGGGGTTTACCTTCTTTGTTAGGAGTGCAAGCTAGTACTGCTGTTGGGGACTGAGCTACTTCATGGAGGACCTACCATTTTTAACATGGCATAGGTTATGCACAGTATTCATCAACTGGAAAGCATGGTAGTTATTTCTCTCCTGAACTAATTCGTGTTCTGCTTCTTTCACACAGAGGTGATCCAAAGCAAATTTCCAACACAGAAGCGTTTCAACTTAAAGTCATCTTAGATAAATTAAATTTCTTTGTCATGGATGCTTCCTTCCAGCAATCCAGACTCATCACTGGTGTGCTCGAATTAGCAAATCTTAATACACCTTCCTATAGTATTTTGAGACATCCCATAATCTATCAAACACAGAATAAACCCTTGAAATACCACTCAAAAAACCCATCAAGCAGAGAGAATTTCCTCTTCGAAGTTTAAAAAACAAATTAATATCCATGTGTTACTTTTTGCGAACATTTCTATCTCATTCTGTATTTCCTTTTGAAATTCGGAAAAAAAGTCATCCTACGAAGACCGCGCTTTTGTAACACGCTTTACATTCCATCCACATGATGTCTTGAGATACCAGTATATTAACTTGCGATGGTCAGAGTCAACACACCAAAACTCAGCATATAGCCCAGACTTCCACCACCCTCTCAGGGTTCAGAGCTTAAAGCTCTCTCCAACTCCTTTTCCTTCCACTCATTCTATAGTTTTACACACAACTGAATGTGTTCATTAACCTCGCAAAGAGAAACTATCAAACTCAGTGACATAGTTAAGAAAAGTGCTGTTATAACCTTCTCTACTGAACTTCAAAAGTAACACACACAAATAGATAAATAAAGGCTTTATGCAAAATACAAGGTCCTACGGATTTAATGACAGGATTTGGACCAAGGCCAGTTTTTACTGTGACAACATGACAATGGAAATTAGCTGACTACACAAGTACACAGATTAATAAGGTTCATTAAACTTACAAATACTGAATGCTTGAAAAGATAAATTATTTGAATAACGTTTTGGGGGCAAACCCAGGAATCAAACATAGAATTAAAGTCAAATAGCTGTCATAATATAGGGTTCCTATAACCATGTGTGGTTCTCCAGCTGTTCCAAACCGATAGAGCTTCATAGTTAATAAGATTTGAGAAACACTGTCTAAAATATACAGAAGGAAGTACAAAAAAAGATTTATTTTACTTTGCTGAGATTTTTTTTTGCATCCAGCAGTATCAGCTTCACTAAAATTTAATGTACTGAAAGTTTTGTAAAATAGGCACATGTTCTGCTGCAGCAAGAAGTGGTTTTCTTGGAAGGAGACTTACTTAGGATGATGGCCTTACAGCTTACAAAGACACCTTCCTCGTCACTATATAAGCTCTGTTCAGACTCACTTTATACTTGGAGGAAACTAGACTTCAACATTTGAGCTGCAACCTTTCTGCAGCAACACTTTCAGTGACCTTGCCCTAAACAACCTTTCCAGTAACCCTACATTTATCAACAAAACCTTCACCAAAGTTGGTCTGACTCTTACTGACCTAGAGCAAATACAGCAGAAACCATGAGTCCCATCGGTTTGCCGGCCAACGGCTACCTTTCAAAGGAGTGTTCCAGTCAAGTGAGTGCAAGGCTCCAGAGCCAGGTCCAGCACACATTTATGTTGTATAACGGTGCCAAGGAAATAGTCCCGTTGCTCTCCGGAGCAGCACACCAGTGAGAAATGCTGGGCTGACAGAACTTAGATGGAACTAGACACCCTCCTCATCCCTCTGGGGCTCAGCAGTACAACTTAGCCATTGGTTTCACCAGGAAAAGCAGCATCACAGAATGCTATGGGGTTGGAAGGAACCTCTGGAGATCATCTAGTCCAGCCCCCTCCCAAAGCAGGTCCACCCAGAGCAGGTCCCACAGGAACGTGTCCAGGGGGGTTTGGAATGTCTCTAGAGAAGGAGACTCCACCACCTCTCTGGGCAGCCTCTTCCAGGGCTCTGCCACCCTCACAGGAAAGAAGTTCCTCCTCATGTTGAGATGGAACTTCTTATGTCCAAGTTTGTGCCCATTTCCTCTTACCCTGTCACTGGGCAACACTGAAAAAAGACTGGCCCCATCCTCTTGACTCCCACCCTTGAAGTACTTCTAGTCATTGATCAGATCCCCCCTCAGTGTTCTCCAGACTAAAAAGACCCAAGTCCCTCAGCCTTTCCTCATAAGAGAGATGCTCCAGGCCCCTCATCCCTTTTGTAGCCCTTTGCTGTACCCTCTCCAGCAATTCCATGCCTGAAGAATACCGAATATTCTGGAGAATACTGAACTGAGTAATGAGCTTCTATGTGTCAGGGGCGAGCAGGATTGTGGTGAAGATATTCCTGAACTTGAGCCAACGAAAGGCAGCACTAACACAGAGTAGGTCAAAATACTTTTTCCTTCAGACATTTCACTGTCTCTATCCATTACATTTTTATGTAATGAGCATTTACCGAGAAATGCAAACATAACCCAGTTTTGTTTTCTGCTTCTGCCAATAATGTTTACTTTGTAGTTGGAAATTAATATGCTGGTGGACTGAAGGCAGAGGGTTGCAAATAACCACATAAATACAACCTTAAGTGTGGTTTGGAGACAAGTTTTACAAAGACTTCCTCTAAATGGTAGCTTTAGAGCAAGATGAGTGTTTAAGAGCTGTAAACCACGAGCATACATGCCAAGCTGCAAATATCCAACCAGGTAATTTAGTACGTGTCCGTATGCAAGGATGGCTCCAGCCACACGTGCCTATTTGCAGGGAATGGAAAGAAACTATTTAAAAAAGACGAAGTGGTCCAGCACCGAGAAGCCACGTTTGGCGTAACGGCAAGAAAGCCCCAGAGGAGGCATTCATTTAATGGCTCTAAATAAAATTTGTCCCTGCGTACAACTGGAAGTACGGTTACTGCTTGAGACTAACTCTACTGTGAGCAAGAGATAAGCGACAGAAACTTTACTCCCGGCAGTTTTACCACGTTTTATCTTTTTGCTTTTATTTCTGACCTTCAGCACAACAGTCATTTTTGCCAAGACGTGTGAAGTCCTCTGCGTGACCAGGATCTGGGGCAGGACCTCCAAATCCACTTGCACTGGTGATCTTAGGCAGAACTGCTTCAGCTCACCCAAGGTGAGCAGGTAACGTACTAACCCAGTGTATAGCTTATTCTCCATTTTCAATCACGGAGTTATTTAATTGTTCTTATAAGAGAGCCCTTGAACATGGCTCATACCTTTGCAACAGGAAATTAGGTAGAAAATAAGATGCACAAATAAATTAAAATAGGTTCTTTTGGCTTCATAAATTTAAAGCAGAGTAAGAACAGCATATACTTCTTAAGGCGAATTCACAACTTTTTCTGTAAAGAAAACAAACACAAAATCTTTCCATGGGCCAAGGAAGTCTTTGACCTTCAGGCAAATTTACAGAAAGATTTAGGGGGATACTGTTTTTTGCCATCCTTTGTCCCTTTTCAGCACTCTCATTTTCTTCCTCAATATTCTCTGTGCCCTGCATAGTGTATCCTGTATATAGAAATGAGAGGTGTCTAAAGAAATAGAGTGGATTTAAATTACTTGTGTGAAATATTACTGCATTGTGGCTGTGTACTCCAACCATCAGTGAGCAACTAGTTTAAATATCTGAGTCACAGGAAGAAAGAACTAATAGAAAAGCAAAAAACAGAACAGCAAAATTATAAGAATATAAAACTATGGAATTAAGTACTTTAATAGGTTTATTATCAACCAGTCTTTCTAGTGATAATTATGATTTAAAACATATTTATCTGTTTTAAATGGCAGATTTCTCAATCAGCTATTGGTGTTCTCAGGGAGCAGAATAAAATACCTACAAAAGCAAAAGGAAAATTCAGATAAATTCTGAAGCTGAAAGGGACAGAATATACAGATAAATGAATTCAACTGAGAAAATATTATTCTCAATCCAGGCCTTAAACAATCTTCTAAGTAATCAGATTAGACAATTGAAATAAAAACTTCCAAAAGCACTTATTTTCAACCCTGCAACGGTATTGCCATCGCCCCTGCCCAAGAAGGCAGGGAGCAGAGATTTCATGCTCAGCTCCGTATCCTCAGAAAGCGGAGGGAGGTCACTGCTATCAAGGGGACAAGCTCCTCTGTCGTGATACCCTCCAACTTTCTAAAAACGACCCAAAGAGCCAGGCAAAGCTGCAGCTAACACCTAGAACTGGAAGGCACAAGGTAGATTCACCACCACCACCACCAGGCTCCCAGACGAAACCAATGCAACTCAGTAGCGCACAGATTTGTTTCACTCATTTCTCTTAAAGTCAACGGGGATAGGAGGGAAATGCCTTGTTCTAACCACCCAGGGGGAACAAAAAAAAATTTGAAACAAAACCAATAATTTACTTGTAATGGATTTTTTTCCCCTGCTATCTGCGGTTATTTCCAAGGGGTTTTTTTTTCAGGAGTAAAATCAAAACAAGTTCCCTCAAAATAGGACAAGAAGCAAGTGTCAGCTGGTGTCTAATGTACAAATAATGTACATTTTCAAGCAACTGCACTCAGCAAAAAAAGAAAAAAAGTCTTAATCCCTTATTACCTCCAGGATAACAAAAGCAAAGTGGCAACTACATGAGAGCACTTACACTGCTATAGCAGAAATTTGCATTTTTGTAGAAAGATTACAGGCTTCATAAAAGAAATACTATCTTGATCATCCCTGAAAATAAGTCTGAGGAGAGAGTTAAGTGGAAGCCAGCACTTACATGTAAATGACTGTGAGACTGCAGAGGTCCACTGAAGTCGGTGTCCTTTTTCTCTGATTAGAGAAAGTGGTTTTTACAGACTAATCATGTCTGACCTGGCTCATTTTCCCCTGGAAACTACCACAGCTGATCGGCACCTTGCAGCAGAGAATCTCAAATGATTCTTAAGCCCATGATGGGGCAGGGTTAGATAATGAGTTTGTTCCACATACAGAGAACAAGCGAAGTATATAATCAAAATCACTGTATTAGCAGGTAAAAAAAGGAAAAAATGATAATAATAATAAAAAAAAAAAGTCTGTTTTTCATTTGAGAAGGGATTTATAAAGCAGAAGCAAACAGTGATCAGGCAGCACATATCCACCCTCCTGGTCTGAAGAAACCCATGGGTATTTGTGGCACCACAGACTCAGGGGTTACACATAACTGCACAGGATAAATCCCAGTTCTCACACGGCTGTAACACTGGATGAAAGACTTGGTGCCTGCAGCCCCTGAGCAACTTCCCATATACCCCAGAACCCTGAAATCATTATTTACTGGCATTATCGGCATGCAGAATTTTTAAGATTACTCTTAGCTTTTCTTTTGTCAGTTTGTTCATCAACTCCTATCATCTGGCAATACAAGATTAGTTGAAAAACAACCCATCTCCCAAAACAGCCAGAATTTTCTACCCTCCATCTCCGACCACGTTATAAACTCACGTAGTTTGAAAGTCACCATGTGTTGAGCTTGCAGACAGAAGTGTGGAGGAGGGAAAAAAACCTCAGTCTCGGAACTCTCACATTTTCCAAAATAATTTCAATTTTTAGCAAAGGCAAGCTTAAGGCCTAACTTCCCCACTACTCCTTTCCAACTTCACAATGTCCTTCCAGCAGGGACCTGTTCGAGATCTACCTCAGGTGGTAGCTACGTTCAAATGCTCCGCACAATATTTACGTCTAAACTTTTCTTCTTACGTTTCGGCTCCCATGCTTTTTCACCCTTGCAGTGTTTCTAATCTGCAGAACTCCACTGATCTGATGGATGCTCTTTATCCAAGCAGCTACAGAGTGTCAGCAGGGGAAGGCAGAAGGTAACTGCTGCGATGGGCAAGGGCAGGACATCATAATCTCTCAGACTGAACCTGCTCACCAAGAAATAATTTGTGCCTCCGCTGAGCTAATTCTGGTGGCACAGGCTAATGCAGATGGTCTTGCAGGGCCACCCTCCTGCTTCTTCCCAGAAGGAACAATTTACTGAGGAATTTGTCCTCCTGCTCTTTGCACGCCTCCAAGGTCTGAAAATATCTGCGGTCGAAACATCAGACCAGCACGTTCCCTTTGAACACGTAAGCACTTCAGCATCGCAGCTGGGTTAGAAAAGCACAGCAGCTGCCCTGCTTCATCCCCGGCACCATAAATACAGGCCAGGCAGCTCAGAGCATCCTGAAGGCCAACCTCGGATACTGAAACCATTCTTCTCATACATGCTGCCATCTCATTTAGTGACACCTTCTGCCTCATGTTTCCTGGCACATGCATCTTTAAGAGGAAGAACCACTAAGACAGGCAGATACTTTAAATCCATAGCACACCAGTCTGCCTGATGTCCTGCACAGCAAAGGCCATGCGATAACCCCAATGATTTTTTTCTGGACTAGAGAAAGAAAAAAAATCCCTTGATTTAAATTTTTTAAGCGCTGTACATAGCCCTGTACCTTAAATTCCAAGCGAATGTATTGCATTCACAAAATCCACACCTTTATACATGGAGTAAGGTGTTTATGAGATACCACCAATACAACTCCTGATGTCAAACCCTACGCACAGCTCCTGAGCTCTACCTGCCTTTTGCTCATTCATGACAACAGTATTTGGTGTCTTTTTTTTTTTTTCTTTTGCACACAGCCTTGTGCAAAGCTTGAAGGAACTTAATTATGTTTAAAACTTCTAACTTTCCCTCAAATCTTGCTGAAAATGTCCCCATGGCTCTCACTGATGCTTTTAAGCACTTGTAGCCCAGCCTCATGAAAAGACAAGATGAATATCCAAAGATAACAAATGCGGTTCAAGTAGGGCATATGCCAAAACAGGCACTGAACTCTTCTTTCAATATGGTTAAATCACTGCTGCCTGCATTTGCTTGGTTGCTGACTGTATTTCAGAAAGCTGTATTTTATTACTTAAGCCAGCTGATCAATTGGGTTTTTTTCCCAATACTCCCCTACTGCCTTCTACCATCCTTGAATGCCGACCTCCACTTACAGCATCTTGTCTTCTCATCCATCTCGACTGGAAGCACTCAGGAGCGTGGCTGAGACCTTAGACGAATTACCACCCAAAAAAGCTTTTTTCCATTAACTTCAGTGCAACCAGCATTCACCTCCGGTCTGCGCTGAAACATTAATCAGTCCTCGCAAACTTTAATTAAAACTGCTTCTCTCTCTGGGCCTGTGTTCAACACTTTTGTCATTGCTCATTTCCTCCACATGATGAAGCCTAGATGACTCTAGGCTTCTGTAAAAACCGAAAGGTTTTATAACATGGTAAAATATTTTTGGCTATGTTCTACTGAACTGTTTACCTGTTCTCCCGAAATATTTTATTTCAATATCCTGCTAATACAGGAAATTTTTTTTTTTCTTTTGAGATTTTTCAGATGAAAAGGTTTTGTCAAATTTCAGATGAAACAGCTGAACTGCAGCTATACATCTAAGACAGGCCTATCATTTAGTATTAGCAACTTTTTAATAACTGTGTAGCTAATGAAGTGGATGGAGATACACAGACTTTATTTCTAGCCGATTTCAGGACATTTCCAATTTGTATTAACAAGGCCATTTACTGCTAACAAAGACTGAGTTAGCAAAGCTAATAAAAAGACACGAAATTACCTTTATAACGCCTTCCCCAGGCCTCATATCTGTATAAATCTTGACATTGTATGATATGTTGGAGAAGGTTGGGGAATTATCATTCGCATCGATCACCACGATATTGACTGTCACTGGGTCACTCTCCTGTACACCATCAGAGGCTGCCATCTTCCGGAGCAGGGAGAGGAGGGGAAATAAAGCAGAACAGAAACATATTTTAATGGTGTATTCTTAACACAATTCCAACGATGAGAAAATACAGCACGACAAGTACTAACCAGCATTTCATTTTTCATTTTTCTCAACACTTAGCAGTAAATTACAGGAGGCTTCAGCTGAGCTGGAGCCTGCAGTGTGCAAGGCTCAGGGCAAAAGCAAAATGAAACAGTGCCTTTAAAAGATATGGTGCCAGATTAGCAGGAGAAATGAGAGGGAATAACTGTTTCCCAGGGTGAGGGCCAGTCCCAGGCTGGGATCTGAGCTGCAGTCCGTGGCTGGAAGGGCAGAGCCTGTCCCCAGCTGTGCTGAACACCCTCAAGAAGCAGGGCTTGGTGACAGCTCACAAACCTGTCTGACACTGCCAGTCTCACCTGGGCACTGCCACACACAGGAGCTACTACACATCTGTAAAACCTCAAAGACAGCATTTTAGGGTGGGACTTTAAGACCCAGATGCCTTCTTATTTCATAGAGGAAATCTGAGCTCTCCTGTCAAATGCTAAACGGATAGCAAACAGGGAAGCTTTGACTTGGAACCCCTGCAGAGCAACAGGGTTTCCCTTCAGCACATTTGCAAACTGCTTTAGAGCTGCTAAGATGTTTACTCACAGACTAGAAAACGCCTGAGGGAGTATTAAATCCATTTATCCTTTTCTTTTCCTCATTTTTTAAAATACTGCTGGCTGTGGTATATGTTCGCCTACTATTTTAATTTGTACAAAAATAAAGCAGAAAAGCCATTACAGGCGTCTTGTTCCTAGCTCAAGGGTCAAGAAAATGCCAAGGTGGCCCCAGAGGCCATGCTAGGTCCAAGAGAGAGCCAGACTGTGTCATGGAAGGGTCGTGATGGGCAGGACACAAGCCTAGGACCACGGAGATGATGCTGGTAGGGAGATCTAAAATGTTGCTATCAAACCAAACACAGGCATTTCGGAGGAGCACGCTACTTTAATTACCAACTCCCTCCCCTCCCCTGGCATTGCTGCTGCTCATCCTTCACTGTTTTGATTTTTCTGTGCCACTTTAATGATCTACAACAATGTTGTAACTAATGATTTTTCAACACTTGCTCTGAACAATGCCTGCTGTGCCTTCAAGTGCATTTAGCTCACCGAGAAGGTGTAAAGCTGCTGGACTTCTCTGTCGACAGGCTGCAGCAGGGTGAGGTAGCGGGTGATGCCACTCTGAGTCACAGTGAAAAACGTGTTGTAGTCATTCAGAAAGAGATGGAGCTGGGGATCCTTGGTCTTTAAATGATATTTAAAAAAAAAAAAAAAGCATTTGATTATAAACTCGTATATGCCATTAATTTCCCAGTTACTCAATGCGAGCGCTTGTTTCAGTTGAAACTCAAATAAGGAGAAAGTACAAATACTCTGACAAACTGAATCGCTGAAACTGTAAAAAAAAATAAAAAATAACACTGCTGTTCTAAAAATCTAACTTTCTTAATAAAAAATGTACTACAAATACACTTTAACCTGTAGAGTAAGTAAACTCAATGGTAAACAAATACCTGTATCTGTTAGTTTTAAATAATTATATTTTTTTCAGTGAAACAGTAGGTTTTAAGCCAAATATAAGTTACCAATATAAGAAACCAGGTTCAAGAACTGCCTTCAACGATATTAAAAGCAGAACCAAAACTTATCTCGACTAATGGAGCAAATAAAACAGTTGGGCTTATGCAATGAAAAAAAGAGAATCATACATGTTGAAGCATATTGCTAAATAGATGCTGTTCAGATTCTCTTTATGTCTCAAAATGAATCAAAATATATTGATGCAGAATTATGAAGCTCTCAGTTGACCAGGTGAAAACCACAGTAAAGCAACTTGTGGTCTAATTTTCAATAGGAAGTAACATTTTAAGGAAAAAAATAAAAAAAGTCAAGGCACTGCAAATCTGTTACTCGTGAGTTCCCTGGGTAGCCTGCCGGGAACACAAATTTCAGGCTTGGATGGCTGGACGTACAACTGGGAGAGAACCAAGAGTGATGCTGCAGTTCTACTGCTGACTCCAAAACCATGGGGCAACATAATGATTGGGCAATGCCTCATGAGATATCCTCAGCGCCCAGTCAGGAACCTCTCCTTCCAATTCCATCCTCTCTGCCAGCACAGTTGGCAGATTATAAGAGTATGGGGAAGAAGAATTAAATGTTCCCCGGGGAAAAAAGACTGAAATTAATTTTGGGGCCAACAGAATCTCAGCTAACAGGAAGGGGGAGAATGTTTCTGCCACAGACACAGTCTCAGAAGTTATTACTGTATTCACAGAGAATACGGCAAATTAATTAAAGACCCTCAGGTCATTTCCTTCCAGTGCAAGCTCACCAGATGGCTGCAAAGCTGCAAAATGCACTTCCTTCCCTCAGCCCTTACCCTGCAGTCTGCGGGACGCCAGCACAGAGCAGGAAAAAGGGGTGTTTAAGCTTAATATGCCCTGGTGGTTCTGAAAAGCCCCACAAATTAAGGCACTTTTCTGAGATGTCTGTGTTGTTGAAATGACAGAAAGGTGAGTCATGACCAGCATGAAATATCCCAACATCTTCCTCTGTCTCTTTAAAGATGCTACTGAGTTATTAAAGTGATTAGACTGCAAGGTTTGCTCTATATTACAGTTAAATTTTAAAATAAGTTACATTATCTTTTATTGCCTACAGTATTCCAAGAAACATTTCTGTATTCTTGTATGTAGTCTGGTTAATTTAACCTGACTCAATGCGCTACCCTTGGTCATTAGTTATTAAGGTTATTTCTGTTATACGAAACGAGGTTACGAGAGAGAAATGCAAATGTGATCAGGCAAAACACCAAAGGCTGGGAGACGAGGCCTTTAAAAACTGTCTTGAACTGCCCCAAATAAGGCAGCGATGAGAAATCAGAGGGCTGGTACCATGAATAAAACATAACAGAAAATCCAGTGGCTGCACAATGCATAACTTTAAAAGTATTTTTACTGGCTACATTCCAACATAATTCTACAGAGCCCACCCCATACAGAGTATGGGGTGCAGTCAGAAAGAGCTGAATTCAACAGATTATCCCAAAAGTAGCACGATGTTCTTCTTCCCTGAATATTGTCTCCACTTGGATCCCATATGCTTCTGGAAGGTTAACTCCTGCCATTACTGTTATTAAGAACAAAGAAAGCAGACCACTGGAAAGTTCAGCAGTCCCTACAGTGGAGCAGGCACGAACACTTGAGCTAACTCTCACATGCACCAAGGATCATCATGAAATACTACCAGGACAGATTAGCACAACAGAAGGAGAAAGAGAAATTTATTTTAGCAATTCAAAATACTCTAAAGCACACAGTTTGGAAGGCTAAGATTATACCATTTAAATGAGAAACCATTTCAGTTGCTGAAAGCCACATGAAAGAAATAGCACAGCGTTCCAAATGAGTCGTTTGCTATTGCCTAAAGCTTTGCTGCAACCATGCCAGCTTTCAGTAAAATTAAAATTCATTTTACAGCTAGCAATGCAAACAGCAACCTCCTTTTTCCATGAAAAATTACATAAGGTAATTGGCAATAATTGTTCGCTTTGTAGACGCTATGAAGTTGGTCAAAAATTTAATTTACAAAACCCCTGGTTAGTTATTACAGTTCTTGCTTGTCATGCCATTTTGAACACCAATAAACAGTATTTTTTTCCTAATCTGTTATTGAGAAAAACCAATGACAGAGATCCCATTTACTCCCAAAGTAATCTATTCTATTCCTTAGCTATCCTTGTATTAGAAATTTTATCCTAATGTGTAAGTTGAATCACCTTTACTGCGATCAATGCCTATTTCTCTTACCTTCCGTGCATGTTGGACCTACAAAACAATTTTTTCCTTAATCTTGGCATTGCGATGCTTTTACATTTTTATCACATTTTATGCGAAAAGAAACTCTGCTCAACTTAACTGTGAGCAATTTATGCGGCACATACTGGGAGAGAATACAGTTGTGGGAAACAACCCACCTACACTGCCAACACCATCTCCAATACTTTCATGTTTTTAACTATTATGTTATTTTGGGGCCTGGACCTAAGCACCGTGATTTCTGACTATATTACTGGGTGGCGCAGACTAGCTTGTCTCTGATAAATTGCTTAGCATTATAATTTTAAGTAGAAACCTATCAGAATCCACACGAAAGAGTATACATGCAACCCTCAAGGACCATTTCAAGCACGCTGTTCAAACCTGGGACGGTTTACATACTTCAAACAGACTACTAGGTACTTTTTAAATTAAAAAAATACTTCTTGTAGAAGAGTTATATAAAGATATATAATTATTAAATTAACATAAAGCAATCACAACATAACCACGGTACAACTTTATGCCCTAAAGGGATTTGGTCCCGTCTGTTTAAAGGGCTCTTTGCAGGCTTCAGAAAACAAGGGACAGTCCCACTCCCAAGTAAACACCGACAGGGCAAAGAAAAACTGTGAAGGCAGGAGACATAAATAAATATATCACACAATGGAAAAAAAAAGGTAATTTTGCAAACATAATACCCAATACCTACGGGAATGGCACCTGCTGCAAGCTACAAAGAAAAACACGATACAAAATGAATACAAGTTAAAAAAAACCACAACCCTGATATGGACGGACATCATAAAAGCGGTACGTTTGGAGAAAAAATGGTTACAGACAAACATAAAATGAAATGAGACACAGAAAGCGTTCCAATGCTCTCTTAATAAACCAAGCCCGAGTTTGAGTATGTTCTGCTTGAAAATCTCTGGAGAAGTTCCGGAAAGTTTGAAAGCCTGTGCAGATGTTAATGTTACATTTCTGCTGCTCCGATCCTCCCACAAGGGCTTACGGCTCTTCCTAAAACAGTTTTCCACAATTTACTAAGATTACACCAAACTTACATAATATGGTCAAGAATGAGCAGACAATGACACATTCTGTATGTGCTTCAACATCCTCAAGGACTTTTTAGAGGCAATATATTTGGCTGTTAAATTCTTCAGGGTGTAGCCAGAACAAGCTCCAAGAGCATCAGAACTGCTGGGCTTCCTGATTGCTAACGCACACTCATCTCCAAAAAAGCTGTAGCGATAACAATGATAATTTAAGGACACATTTTGGTTTGCCAGCATTCTTCATGTGGAGGATGACCAGCCCTGAAACACCCACAGAAGAGAGCTGTTTCGTTGAAGAGATGTTTTTAGAGCATTTGTCCTCCTCATTTCTGGGTCAAAGTAGAAAATCTTTTCCACTCGTGTCTGTCTTTGAAAAAAAGTCTGAGATTCACAGTCTTGCAGAGCTAAAGAAAGTGAGATTCCCGGTCCCATTGATGAGGGTTTGCAATCAAACTGGGCTAGCACTGACCTCGTTGCTTTTCTCTAAGTTGTGTGAGACAAGTTCTGCAGGGCCTGATGAGATGGTCCTCCAGGCCATCTGGTCCACAATAGCTTGGATGGAGCAGACAGAGCAGACACCGCATCTGAAGTGAATTTCCTGCGTCTTTAATATTACCATTAGGTACCAGAAAAATAACCTGAAGCACAGCCTCCTGAGAAGTCTTCATGGTGGCTTTAGCCATAAAACCACTAAGATCAACAGAACCCAAGAAGGAGAACAAATCAAGTCTAAATTCTGAGCTACTGAAAAACTGTGGGAGGCAAGCCAGTCTAAGACGACTTTGCCCAGGCCACCCTATGAATATTTTTTTCCCCTTACACACTTTTTTCTTTAAAGTGAGTTCTTTTAAATAATATTTAATTGTACAACTTAAAATAAAAATAAAAAAGCTCTACAACATTTACATCACCTCCATTTTGGTGGAAAAGGTGTCAAAAGACCAATAAGAGAACCAGGATGGATGCTGAGCAGCGCTTTAATACCGAATTCTTGCAATCACCACCAAAACCCCTCCAGTCCCTCCACAAAGCAAGGGCTGAGGCAGAAGCATGCCTGTAAAGTCAGGCACTAAAAAGTGCAACAATTTTTAGACTTTTTCCAGTTGGGGTCAAAGGGCCATGCCCCTCCCGGAGTGAAAAGTCCACAGAGAAGTTTTGAAAAAATCATCTTCTGTTCCTCGTACGACTGAGCCACTCCTGGGAGATGGCAAGAAGCCAATGCCAGCATCTTCAGTGCTTCCACTAATTAGCAATAGTGTTTGTTTAGAACAGGCCAGATATAAAAAAAAATAATTCCTTGAGGACTCCAAGGAATCCAAAGAGAGATAGAATAGCTTCAGAAGGCAGAAAACATTAGCTATTCATCCTGCACAGATAAATCACTACTACAGTAATGATTCGATGTTAATATTTTTATTTTTCCTTCTTAAGCAGAAAGATTCAGAGAAGAAAAAAACCTTATCTTTATAAATCCTAAAGAAAGAGAAGCAGCCTTTTTGCTTTGCCTTTCGCCTTTTGTTTGTTTTAATGATGATATTAATGGGCTGATACATCTGGGAAGAATATTTCCTGAATTATTCTTTTGTAATGTGACTATTAGTGTCACAGAAGTGCTATACAGGGATATCAGTATTATGAGAACTCTCCTCTTGAGAGGATACTGGCTGCAAAAACAAGTTCAAACAATAACACTGAAAGATATAAGCAATCAGGCAAATAGTAGAGAAAAAGGCTTTGGTATTTAAAATGCTTCAGTACTCCTGGTTAAAAAAAATCCATTGTTTTTCCCTATCTGGATATATCATTGAAAATCCATAACCTACATTTGTAGGTAGATTTAAAAGTTATTGTATCCATTATTTGCTCTGCCCTCTCAGGTTGGTACTGAGACACCTTTTTATGTAAAATAATCATTCTTTAACATTTCCCCACAAGTTCTCCGGAAATACGGGTGTTGAGCAACCATCTACTTTGTTTGACTTCAACTTCATAGATAATGGAAGCATAAACCAAGAAACTGATCTGGTAGAAAAGGATGTGGAGAGGAACCTACAGGAATAACTGACCTGCATCCTAACCCACGCCCCAGGGATGCTGCACGGGGCTGCAGGCATCTGCAGAAGCATCAGGGTTACCGCACAGCTCCTCTTCTGAACGCGTGCTGGGACACCTCAAATGCTTTCGAACCCGTGCTGGCACGCCTCGTAAACACAACATCAATTTTGTGTTCTAACGAGCAATGCACAAATTACCTTACGCTCCAAGTCGTCAAGGCACCGCGTGTGGTATCGGTAAACACCTTGGTGGGTGAGCAGTATATACCGGGTATGAATGCTGATGAGCTGCTTTGAACCTGGAAGTTAAATCCTCAGTTTCGTTTGGCTTTGTTGTTGTTTTTTTTAAGAGAGATTCAACAAAAGTCGGCATACAAGGCAGTAAGGTGGGTACTGTGTAGCTTTTTCACCAACCCTAACCCCCTGAGCAGAAGAAATCAGTACTCTCCCGTGGAAGCAAAAGAGTAGGAAAGGAAGGAAGCGGCTTGGGAAGCCTTATGTAAACAGCAATCAGAGCACACTGTTTAAATTCCTAGTCTCAGCTTTGGTTTACTCAGGTCTTAAGGTACTCGTGTGGCTTAATTTAATTTATGCCATTTAAACAGACCACTTAATTAAATCAGCACTCGGCAGTGCTGCTCTAGTTAAAGGTTTGTTTGCAAAGCCACATCTATAAATGAATTTTTGGAAGGTTTACAGCAGGACTCTATTATAATTCCCACAAGGTTTAAGTTTAGAATGTGTTTTGGTTTTTTTTTCTTAAGTTACACAGTTAAGAGGACCACTTTCTTCATGCATTTACCTGAGGACAGGGACATTTTAATATGAAATATAATCGCAACTGATTTGTCAATTAGGAGACTGAATGCACTGTGTTTAGCCAGTGTCAGTACTGGAAACTACCAGGCACAAGCAGGTATCCTGTTATTCACTAACCAATTTAAATAAAAACATGATGTAAAACAACCAAATGTCAAGTCCACCAGGAAACGCTTTCGGGCCCTTGAATGGTCATTTCCTGTCGATACGAAATTTCAGGTCTATTTGTACTGAGAGACAGAAATATTTAACAACCTCTAATCAGCTGCCCAAAGCAGCTTGTGCTCGACAGTGCTAAACTTGTTTTTCGTTGTCTTTGGAGGCAGAGTTAGTGCTCCCCATTGAAATATCTGCTGCAGACTGGACGGAGGTTTTTTTTTTTATTATAATTAGTGATGCAGCTAAAACCACAAATATTTGGGCCACACCTATGTTGAAATTTCTATTGCAGGCAAACACAAGTATTTAATGAACCATCCTATTCGGTAGTCAAATATTTAGGTAACTTCATGGGAATATGCTGATGTACCACAGAAAAGGCACAACAATAAAATGTGGATCCCTGTGGTCAAATTGCTTGTTATGAATTTCAGAGCATCCCTCATGACTTGGGGTATTGAACTTGTACTGACAAAATCAGTAATGGAAAGCACTTTTGGTGGGGAACAGAAATACCAGGATTACAGTAAAGACCTTATGAAGTAGTTTATATTAAAGGAACAAGTTACTCTTCCATGCAGAGGTTTAGGAAATTAAATATTTGCAGTTTGAGAGCATGCAAGTATCATGTGCTATACTAACTGCCTGGTAGTTCCATGATTCATTCAGAGTCAGCACAAACTCGGGATTTAACAGTTCAAAGTAATCCTAATTTTCAGTCTCGTACAGGTTCTAATATGTAGCTACATCAGAGAACCTTGCATTATCCAATCTGCCTTTGACATCTCGTGGGTAGAGTGGTGCAACTGTCAGGGAAAGGTTAATCAGAGCACTATTAACTACAACCTGAAGAATCTCTGGAGGTTAATGAAGTCCAAAGTCTTTCTGTCACTCCTTTGGTGTAACAGTATCATCTACTAGGAAACAGGAGAGAGTGCAGAAAAAAACACAAGCGTGGAAAACTGCCACATAAATTTAAGTCTGAACTAGGACACTGAATTCTCTTCAATTAAAAGAGTTGTTTTGAATTATTTCAAGCACAACAGATTCAGTGGCTCCCCCACCAGCCCTGCTGCGGGGCTTCTTTTACCGTTGAGGACTTTGTATGCGTCGTAGGATTTTCCAAGGCCGTTGCAGCTACGAAGCCTTGCGGGCAAGTTATCTCAGTCCCTGGAACACTGGTGGACTTGCAGAGAGAGAGACACCAGCAGCACATTGTGGATTAACAGTGAGATTTTTGTACTATTTTCAGCAGTCCATTGCCCAAACCGGTAATGTAGCAACCCAGGCAGAAAGGGTTCACAACAAGCTCTCCGGCTTGCCAAAAACTTGGCTCCCAGGTTCAGACAGTACTTATCTAATGTGCAAAGTCTATCAGTCTCACAGACAGACTTGCTTGGTTTCAGTTTTCCACCCTTAAGTGATTAACAGCCTCTCTCCCCATTTTTGTGAAGTTAATGCGCAGTCACGTGTTTTTTAAGATGGGCATCAATAGTGCCCTAAAATTCCAGATTTCTGTAACAAACAGAACTAAGGCATATTAGAACCAAAGGGTTTCACTAGTACTTTCATGGATAGAAAGAATTAGCAATTTCCTTCTGCTAAAAACATCTAAAAATATCCCCATATTTTTATGTTTAATACACATATGGATCACAAAACTAAAAGCAGCCTTCTGAGAAAATCTCTCAAATTAGTGGCTTAAAAAGGACTTAGAACTGTGGACACTAACTCATATGATTAAATTTCTGTTGTGTTCAGGGACACATTACCCAAACAGATTTTATAGAACACAATCAGGCAATGTATTGTAAGTATAAATACATACTGATGCCTGCAGACCCTGCTTATTCCTGTATTAACCAACTTCCAGGATCCCATTAACTTGATGAAACAAGAAAACTGCTTTGCTTTTAACGAAGGCAGTGCTGAACAAGAGTATTTCACAAGTAACGCAAATCATCAGCGATGCCTACTGATGACTGACACATTCACTTATTCCATGCATTCTACCCAGCACCGAAGAAACCGAGATCCAACAGCCGTTTCCGCTCGCCTTCCAACCGATTTCTGTGAATGCCCGTAAATTGACTGAGATACTGTAATGGATAGGAAGGAGATATTCTACATGACTTCAGGCTTTAAAATAGCTTCTTAGGACAACAAATCCCTGTAATGCAGATAACGGTGTAGAAAGCATCTTTCAGTGACAATGGCCTCTCCTGTTTCTCAAAAATAATGAACTTAGCCACGTCAAAAGTGAAAGTTTCAAAAACAGATGATTGTTTTCAAGCTATCAGATTAAGAACTTTTCAAATTAAAGAGTATTGGTATATACTATAAATATTACTACAAACCCTATGCCTACAACTTCACTTTCCTTATGTATCTGAAGGTAACAAGAGAACAGGAGAACAGAAACAAACAAGAACACAGAGAACAACTGCAGAGACAACAGTAATTAGAGGAAAAAACAACATTATCAAAAAACACATATCAGCAACAGCCTTGGTGAGAACAGAAGCAGCATTAGCCCTAGAGGCGCAGTATTATTACTGCTTGGTTACTATTCTTTTGTAGGTGCCCAGTTTTTACTATGAGTAATGTTAGTATCAGCATCCGGGCAGAGCAAAGAATGGATTGAAATTTCAGCCTCCTGCCCCCGTATTCGTCTTCCTCCTGCTTTGTTCCAACTGCTGCTTCCTTCCACTCCGAGCTCCTCTCTCCCATTTTCCCACACTGTGTGGCAGATTCATCCTTCTTGCAAAATGCACTTTTTTTTCTCTTCACACTAAGCATCAATCGTCTCTAAGAGAACGCAGTCTTAAGGAGAGCTGAGTAAAATACAGATTAGTTTTGCAGTTCAGACGCACTTTCAAATCTATTTGAACTCAGACTGAAAACAAAAAAGAAATTGTAACAATATTAAGATTCTTTTTTATTATTCATTGATCAAAAGTCTTGTCTCAATAAAAAGAAAGACGAAAAACCTCTGAAAATAATAAAAATTTAAATACCATTGTGACACTATAAAAGAAGGAAACATACCTCCTCTACATCGTTGTCCAACACTACAATTTGCAGCGGAGAAGTCAGGTTCTGGTTATCAGAGACAGTCGTTCCCACCGGGGAGGATTCGAGGATGAA
This sequence comes from Limnodromus scolopaceus, assembly GCA_028565335.1. Classification (NCBI taxonomy): domain Eukaryota; kingdom Metazoa; phylum Chordata; class Aves; order Charadriiformes; family Scolopacidae; genus Limnodromus; species Limnodromus scolopaceus. The sequence goes on from JAOXNO010000002.1 coordinate 1,601,360, forward strand.
GCCCTCGTATGTGTATCTTGTGAAGTAAGGCTTCTGATTGTTCTCATCAAGGACTTCAATATGCAGATTGGCAAAGGCAGGAAGAGGATGGCCGTTGTCTTGCTCAGCCTAAAAATTTTTTGACAATTGAGTCAAAGACTCTCAGCCAAGTAAAACGATGAACAGGTACTGTCTTAACTATGAGTTACAACCCAGTTATAAAAATTAATAACATTGTATAGATTACCCTATTATGAAATTTAGCATTATGAAAAAAAGCAATACCAACCAAAAATTAGCTAGGAGAGAAGAACAAAAGGACTTTCCATCAAAATAATATTTTAAATACTCCCAATGAAACTCAAAGCCATAGAGCACACGTGCAAACAGTTCCTTAAACTACCACTATTTAGAGTTTTGGGGAAATTTTCACAGGATGAAAGAAAACTGGAAACTGCTGATTGCACAACAGAACCTACACCCACATCACCAGCAAGAGAGTTGAAACCAAACTGACAACGGCACACATGGACATACAGTACTCGCTACGGATCACTGGAAAAGCATATTGCCCTGGATACGACTCTTTCTCCCTCTCCCCAAAATCCATCTTTCTAGTGTTAGATGAGTGGGGTTTTAATTTTGGTTTTGCCTATTTTGGAATGTCAAGCAAAAGTCTTTACCTCAATTAATAACCCTCATTTTTCAATGGCAACACCTCACTCACCAAGATTTACTCACTGATACAGTTTCACCTGATCTTTTTATTTTCCAACTCCCTAAATATAAAAACACTAATTGCCCCTTCCAGTGTGCTAATCCAATATAAATGTATGATGTTGCTTTCTTTTTTTTAAATTTATTACCTATGACTAATTAAAGTAAATAAACAAGGGAAGTAGAAGACAACAAGTAATTTGTTCTGTAATTTATAAAGAGCAAACCCATTTTAATTATACTCCTGCCCACGTGCCTGTAGCAAGGCCATGGCAGGGTACAGTCTCCTATTCCTGTGGCTTCACTGCTAAAAGCTGTAAGCACACAGACCCTTGGACTGCAACAGCAGTGCATTATTACCTTTATTATTTTTTATTTATTCTTTTTATTTATTATTATTTATTATTTCACCTTTCTGCATGCGTGGGAGGTGTATTGTGCAATGAACTTCTCAGGTGTAAAAATACTTCAGGGGAGAAAGAACAGTACCTAAATGATTGTAGTTCACAGTACTCTTTGTTTGCAGAGATTTTATTTTCATTCTGTCCCCCATTTCAAAACAGATAATTCCTCATTTTTCAAATCCAACACCCAAGAAGCCTTTTTCTGGACACATGCCATTTTGATTTCATCAACTAGTTATTTTTAATTTTTTCTTTTGACACATTTTTTTTCCTGTCTGCAAAATGTTAATTCTGGCTAAAGCTTTGCCCTGTTTACCAAGCAACAACAGTATGCTGTTGATGATTAAAAATTCCATTTCAAGTAAAAAGAAGTATAAACATCAAAGTTGCTATTTTGTTGAAAGTAGGTGATGACAACTTTAGTAATTCATAAGAAACTCATTCAAAACAGTAAGTTCTTAGGAAAAATGTATTTTCCTCTTTAAAATACGTCAGAATTACTCTTGCCCAGGAGATGGGCAGCAGTGATGCTGGTGCAGATTTAAAAGCAACCACCAACTTCTCTGCTTGTATGTGGCTATTTTCTGGCTCATTAGAATAAGGTCAGATCTGGAAAGTGGATTTATGTAAGCAGGCACTAGTATCTGAAGTATCTTTTCCTAAGAGATTAATTTGTTAATGAGATAAAACTCCAAGAAATTGGGAGTTCTGCTAGTTAATTCATCGGCACATTAAGACTTCAGTAGCCCGGGTGCAGGAGGCAATGTATTCATCTCCTGCTGTTCTTACATGTTTCTAGGATACAGGATACTACCAGTGATCAAACCTGTAATTGCCTCGAGTAATTACTATCATATTAAGTACGAGTATCTTTTTTTTTTTTCTGCCAGCTTCAATTATTCATACTCAAATAAAACAAATAATAGGAAAACAGTACAGCAGGCTCCCGTCCACCCTAGGACACTGATGCTTCTGGGTGATCCCAGCCAATTTTAGAGAGATGTGCGTTAGCTGAGAAAGTTTGCCTTCTCACTAGTCGTTGTAAGAGAATCACGTATATCGCGTTTATTAGTACTGAATTAGAAACCTTCCAGTTGCACTGAATGCCATTCAACAGAGCAGCACTCAAAACATCCTTGTCCTGTGAAAATTAACAGCAACGTTATTTCAAATCCAACACAGCAGTAGCTGGCGATAGCACTGGAGACTGGGTAAGTGACCCCCAAATGCTGAACGTAATTTACAGAAGTGAGATTTATTTTGGAGTTGATGCTCCACTGAATGAACGTGAACTTTACATATAAGAACTAACGCCACCAAAATTACTTGAAAGTACTCTGGCTACTGACCCAGTAGAATGAACCTCAAAAACGTCCCAACATGGAGAGGTTTCGCCTGTTAATATCCTGAATATCTCAGAAACAAGTCTTCTTTACAAGCAACAAAAACATACTTATCCAATTCTCTTTTATAAGCAGATCTATGACTGAGCATCACTGAATAATCTGTTCCATTTCAAGAAAAATAGGCCTCTTCACAGTAAAAACTTTACATACAACTGCTGCAAGTTTCTTCACAACAAACCTTGATGTTCCTTGCAGCTGCTACAAAGAGATTACAAAATAATTCTCATTTGAGAATTGGGCAAAATTAGGCAGCCAATCCTTCCGAAAGTCACAGTCACTTCCCAACTGCCTGTTGCCAGCAACAAGCGTTTCTTGCAGCACCAGGACATAGGGTCAATGCTACACCAGGACACAACTCAACTTCACCCTTTCACTTCCTCAGCAAGTGCCCAGCTGAAAGGCTACCATGTGAAACCCACCACATCCAGCTCACCTCTTTTGCCATTTAATAAAGACACTGGAAGTAGTGTCGAAAATAACAATAGAACTTATCACAGACCTCCGGACCCAAAAAAATCAAAGTAGGTTATCATCATCTAATAGATAACTGGGCTAATAATGTCTGAAACCTACAGAGGTGCAAAACTAGAAGAATAAATACCAGTGGTGAAAACGGTCTAGATTACACCAATAGCAGCCATAAGAATTTTTCTTGGAACCCATGCAACCAATCTCTCCATTAAAATGATCTTTTTCATGCACAACTTGACCAAAGGGTTTGCTGAAGTTAGTGCCACCAGTCTTTTCCTTCTTTGCAACCAAAGCTTTTTTAAATTGCAGTTAGGTCCTAAAGTCATTTGCTCTGTGCTGTAACAATCCTTTTAATTCCCTGAGCAACTTAATACTTTTATTCAACAAAATGGATTTTCGACATTGTTCTCCTTGCGCTTCTGTAGCCTAAGCCTGTTACAGCTAAACCAATCAGGTTACCTTCTGGAGATCGTTTCTTTTCAAATACGATCAAACCGTTGTTTTTTCTCTATGGATATAGTATGTAAAATGCCTAAGTCACAACAAGGTACTTGACCTTACTTTCGTTATCACTCACCAAATATCCAGAAGTAGATGAAATATTTCCTTGATGGATGAATATATCTTTGAATTTTTATTCTATGTCTAGACTGATTTTTTAATAACATTCCAAAATCACAGCTTACTTGATATAATTCCATAAAATAATACTATTTATTTTATTTCTTCCAATTCAAAGATAAGGATACCTACACCCCAACACAGAATTGTTTAGCTTAAGACTGAGATAAAAGCTTGCAAAATATCTGCACCATCACACATACAATCCCATGCAAAAAAAAAAGCATCCTAGATATCCTAGATATTTAAATGTTCGTGTGAAGCTAAAAAACACCACCACAATTTGAAGAAGATTCACAATAGATCTAAAAAATTACCTTTGGCTTTTCTGAAAGGTGAATGAGAGTGTTCTACTTCTATTGGAAGTTAATGTGAGATTTAGAATTGATGCATCCATTTAAGCATGCTGGTAGAAGGATTACACCAAACTTTACCACAAGAAAATAACAACGTAAACAAGTTCGAGAGAACCTCTAGTAGGCCAGCAGAGCCTCTCTCATAGAGACTATTTGACAACCATCTTTGTGCATCCTGTAAGTTACATCGTTTTTCACCCCATTACCTCTTCACACATATCCCAACAAGAACCATAAAAGTTGTAAATTTAGTTGCTGTAATTGCTTCCAGTCTTGCACTCATGTCTTCTCCTAAGACCAAAATCCTCTGTGCTTCCCCTGCCATAGATTATAGCCTAGCATTTCAAGAGATACAGTAAAAAAAGCAAGGAAAAGCCTCTGGCAAACACATTTGATAGCTCACTGAAAGAGAAGCGGTTTTGGAGAACTGCAGGCAGGTCACTTCAGATCTTCTACTTAATACAAGGACAAGGAAAGAGCCCTGGAACTTCAGACACTCAAACTTGACTTCAAGCTGCTAAGAAGATGGAAACATCATATAGTATTTAAACCAATGTAATTTAAAAAAGGGGCAGTCAGCACAGATACAGAGAAGAACCAGGCTGGATGGGGCTTTGAGCAACCTGGTGCGGTGGGAGGTGTCCCATCCCGGGCAGGGGGGTTGGAACTCGATGATACTGAAGGTCCCTTCCAACTCTAACCATTCTATGATTCTATGGAAGGTCTGACAAAGTTGCTTCTTTTAAGTGCATAACTGAATTGGGAGATAAAGGTGAAACCAGGGACATAATTTATCTAGATTTTGGGTAAACTTTAGGATTGTATATCACACCAGATTAATTTACAAGGTCAGAAAGTACAGCATAAGAAAAGAACTACTGAAATGGATGCAAAATTGACTTAAGGACAAGCAGCACAGAGTATCTTTAGAACACAGAAGTAATTTGACTTTACCATCAGTAAAGCTTGTGATGTGGCAATGAAATGAAATTGGCACATAATGTGTCTAGACACTATGCTTAAAAAAAATCACCCCAAAACTTACATCTTTCCTTCATGTATCAAGTGCCTTGAGTGTCAGTAAGGCTTACGATGCTGTCGTGCTGGGAACAGCAATACTTACAGCTGCCCACCTTTCCAAACAGTGAAACTCTTTCTTCTTCCCTTCAGTTAAAAGATAATGCCAACTATGAAGCCATTATATCAAGTTTTAAGTGACAGATGTTTCAGTTTTAAATGAAAAAATGTGTTTACTGCAGAAAGAAAATGCAGCTGTTTCTGTAAATAAAAGACATTACAGAACTTTCCAGTTACGGATTTTAATGGTTTTGTTGCCCTGTGAGTGATGACACACAGTTTAGGGTCAATCTTGACTCACAATCACTGGTCTTTCTAACATGTATCTGTGACAATGCTCTAAATGCAAAGAAAAACATTTACCATGTTGAGATGCTGCTAAACATGGGAAAAACTTGCTGTTTTCAATATGCATGTGATAATTTTAGAGAAAGACTGATACGGAGAAACATTTTACTGATGTATAGGAAGAGGTCTGGTTTTCTTTCACCCTTTTTTTAATCTCTCCTTATTCCCAGACACAAGATTTGTCTCTGCACTCAGATTTTCAATTCTACAGCAACCTTCATCACTGTATTAGAAAAAAAAAAAAGGCTGCCTCAAAGAAAACAGAAATTTCCAGACTATTTGGACTAGGTACGCTTCTGTGACAGTGATAAACCAAGAGAAGTAATTGAATGCAGAGTTCACATAAGGAATGAACATTTGAAAAGCTAATTTAAAAAGCAGTTATTGTACTTAATGCCTACAACAGATACACAGCAGTTCAACCAAACTAATGATTTTGAAGATTTCATCATTGTCAGGAAGTGGATTGAACAACTATTTAATGAAAATACATTTCTTCCATTCTTTTTCTAATCTGTCACCATGAGTACAAAAACACTCTCATTTGTTCAGTTCATGTTCTGTTTTGAGGCAGAGCAATCACTCGGTTTCCCATTATAGCAAATACATCTCTACTGCTGTGCAGGACCATGAGAGCACACTGTCTTCAGTTGCATTTCGAAAGAGATACACAAAACCAAAGCGGCTGCAGAGCAAGGGTGATATATTTTTGGAATGCTGTACTTGTCATGTGGGATATATTTTATTGCCCACTCAGAGGGATTTGAGAGAAAACACCAACATTTAGGATGATGAGCTTTTTAACACAGAGGTTACTTTCTAGAGACCTATTCAATAGCAATCACTGTGAAGTTTTCTTACTGTTCTCAACTGCTACAGCTCGGACATGTACTTCAAATGAGTAAGTCTTTACCATGTTGATTAAACCAAATAAATGGGGCTTTACTGTTTTTGCTGAAATCCCTATATGCCACCATTTTAAAATGTAGAAGAGCAAAGAAAAGTAAGCACAAATCCTCTTAAATGCAGGAGAAGATATTCTTTGAGATACACTAGAAGATGGGAAAATTAGAACTACAATGAACAAAGATAACAAATAAAGGTCAACAGATGCATGGAACCAAGAGATCAAAATTGGATGAGAAGAGTTGGAGGCTGACATTATTACAAAAAACTCCCAACCACTGCAAATCTGAAGTTTCTGAAGTGGTGAAAAAAAGACAGATAATTCGGGACATTTTAAGTCTCAAAAAACACGGACTTTGGACAATTTCTGTAAGAGCACTCCAGAGATTTCCAATCTAGTGGGCCTCCATTGCTGCATGTTTTCTCATTGCCTGCTAGCATTCTGTTTTTCTGAAACTCATAATAAAAGAACAACTTGAGAAAACTGTATTAGATCAGACCAATAATCCATCCAGTGCATAACGACGGTTGCAGCTTCAGCCAAAGACAGAAGCTTAGAGAAGAATGTAAGCAGCTCACGTTTCCCTGGAGTTCCCTTCACATCAACGGATTTTTCTTCCACGAGTCAGCCCTGCCTCCCCTTGAGCCCACGTCAGCTTTCAGCCCCACATCGCTGCCTGTCAAAGCAGACGAACTGTATCAGATGAAAACCAGCCTTATTTTGTTTGTTTTAAACTTGCCACCTACTTGTTTCATTTGGTAAGTCCTAGCTCTTGCATGCCAGGAGACAGTGAACTATTGATTCCTCTTCACTCTCAGAACTGTGACACTATGTTCCATGGGTGTCTATCGTATCTTCTTCCTTCCTCTCCCAACATGAACCTGCATAAGTTTTGCTCTGTCCTTTTTGTGATAGAGACCAGAGTTGTGCATTCCGGTCAAGACACTTGTACCGCCTCGATCTATAAAGTACCACAGGCATTTTTCATATGTTCTGCTCTTTACTTTTCCTAATGATTTCTAACATTTAGTTTGACTTTTTTTTTTTTTGACAGCCACAGATGACTGAGCCAACCTTCACACTCAGTTATCACACTTGCAATGCCAAGATCTAATTCCCAAGTCAAGTCAGAACCCATCATTTTGTGTCTAAGACCAGGATGATCTTTTCTGACTTGTTTCACTTTATTTTTAAACTATGAGTAATTTTATCAGCCATTTTATCAGCCACTCATCTGGTCCCACAAAGTCCTTCTGCAATTTTACAGTCAATCCTGATCTTTACTACAAGAATGGTAGAGGTGGGGCAACAGCATCTATGCCAACTGGCTAATCAACCCAGCCAGGAGATGATGACCAGCAACCCAGTGAGGAAGTGGTGGACCCAGGTTGGCAAGCAAACCTGCAGGGTGGTATCAGCAGGAGGGACCCCATAATCATTTAAGCTTGGCTGAAGGGGGACCACCCTCATATGCCCAGAAATAAGGAAATGCCAACAGAACGGGATTAAAGACGACGTTTTTATAGCCCTTCTGGGAAGCCAGCGTGACCATATGCCTCCCACCCCCAAGTTTCTGTCCACTAATACACACAGCATAGGAGCAGACTTTGGCCTACTTTGGGATCTAACTGGCAGGATCCTGACAGTCAGGAGTCCTCAGCACAGGAAGGACATGGACCTGTTGGAATGGGTCCAGAGGAGGGTCATGAAAATTATCAGAGGGCTGGAGCACCTCTCCTATGAAGATGGGCTGAGAGAGTTGGGG
>JAOXNO010000002.1:1614735-1624827 GCA_028565335.1 Limnodromus scolopaceus
ATCCAATCTGAACCTCCCCTGGGGCAACTTGAGGCCATTTCCTCTTGTCCCATGGCCTGGGACTTGGGAGAAGAGACTGACCCCCACCTCTCTATACCCTGCTTTCAGCAAAACCTATATAATTTTCTGTGTCATCAGAGAACAGATTTAGGGACAACTCCAGACTGTTTCCAAAGGAACTAAACGTAATTGTGCTCTATTCACATTAGAGACCATCTTTACTGAACTGACTTCTGCAGTCTGTTCATGCAAATTTCACCTGCAGCCAATCTAAAGGCGTTGTACAATTTTGCTCCAAGTAAAATTAATACTTTAGTATATATTATAACAAGTTTAGCAATTAAATCCTGATATCATCACCTCCTATTCTTTTCCTCTTAACGCTTGAATTGGCAAATCAAGAAGTAAACACTGAAAATACTTCATGCTTGCAAAACTGGGACTCAGTAGCCAGATGAAGGATACATTTTGATATTTTCTGTAAAAACACACTCTTCACAACGAACTGATATGCGCTTTGATCACTTGGCTCAGTAAGCAGAACTGCAGACTGTTATCTAGTCAGACTGTAAAATTAAGGAGAGTGCAGTATGTACAAAAGAGGAAAGAAGTCAACTCTCCTCATCAATGGCAGGAGTTGAAAAGATCAACCCCATGGAGGAGTTTTATGCCTTTTACCAGCAATAGAAGCTGAATGAGATCAGCCCTGGTTATGTTTCAGAAGCTTTCTTTTTATTCAGTAGCAGGTTCTCCTCGCTCCTAATATTCAGTACTCAGACAATTACCTGTATGATTCTCTAACACGGGTTGTGAATGGGAGGAAACACAAAATATAAACCAAACGCATTCCCAAGACAAGTGAGTTTGTAAACAGCAAAAGTACAAGTGGTACTTAGAGTTTGTTCATACAATATTAATATAACATGAAATATTACAAACTCGATCATGATTCATTCCCTTTTAAAAATACTTCACATTTTTCTTCCCCCTGACTGTGCTAATTGATGCTTGACAGGTTAAAAAATGAAAAAAAAAGAAAAATGCAGGAAAGACAAGCAAGCCCATCCCACATTTTTTGTAGAGCTTTCTGGTAGAGCAGATTTCAAAAGCATATGGAAATAAGAATTCAGTCAAAATTACCTTAATAACCAAGTCAAACTTCTGGTGCAAGTCCCTGTTTATTGGCTTTAGGAGTGTTAGTACAGCTGTTGTGAGATTCATATGGAAATACTCTGGATAATCCTCAGGAGTACCTGTGAAAAAAGGAAAAAAGACATTGAGTTTTGAACAAATGCCGTTTCTGAAAGATTTAGTTAAACAATGTATTTATTTAATTCATTAGTCACCAAAGGAACATAAACTATTCCTGCTATTATAAGGATAAAATATTGCATCATGTGTTCATGGAGCTGAACGATGTTACTAACATCATGGGTTTAATATTATCATTATTTCCTTACTCTCCCTAACCATGAAGATTCTTCTCAAATGGGAATATCCCAAAGTACTTAGTAACAGCAGGAGTCCAAATACACCTGCAGCTGGTGGAAATTCTGCTTCCCAGTTTTCAGGAGATATCAATCTAATCAGATAAGAGGACACAGGAAGAAATGAGCTTTCACTGTAAATCATCTTCCAATTCTACCCATCGCACTCCTGAAACTCAACTTGCTAAATGTATACCATCGAGATTTTCTCTCTTCCCCTTTACATTTTCCCTGAGGTATCGCTGGACGTATGCTGACATTAGTCACGAAGCAAAAAGCACTGTGAACCATTTTTTTAGTGCACATATTTAAACAAAGAAAATACACAATGAGGTGATGTGACTGTTACCACTAAGTTCATGATAGCTACGTTATTGCTCACAGATGATGCTCTGACATTTACAATTTAAAATGCACATTTTAAACACCTTCGTTCTTGTAGCCCTCTGTTGCTGCTATGGGCAAGCTCTTTAATGCATAATTAATGACATGTACGTAAGTATTAACAACAGAGATGTTATTTTAGAAATCCTTCTAAGAAAAGAAGTTTCTCATCCGGGAGGAAGCACCACATGAAACCTCATCTGTGTCTAATAGCTTCCACTTATTATCAGCAGTAAATAGTATCTCCATGGCTGTCAGTTTCCAGGATACTCTCCAACCCAGTTAAAAAAGCAGCAGTCAGAGCCTGAACAGATTTGTGAAGTCATGGAGACCCAGCAAGAGCTATGCAAAGGATGGAGACAGCCGTGATCTTGCTGTGCCTGGCCCCTAGGCTGGTCAGGGAGGCAACTGCAGCTCAAAAATGTCCCCATAGTACCATGCTCAAGTCAAAAGGCTCTAGCAGCATAGACTGACACAGGAGGGGGTTAAGAATTAGCTACAGGGATTTTGAGCCACATGATTCTCAAAGAAAGTTTTCAAAAAATTAGCAATGGTGGAGTATTAATTGCCAGAGTAGGATGAAGAAATAAGCATATGGGATACTGATCAGCAACAGCCTGTTGCCTGTCAGGGAATAGAGGCTATACCATTTTTTTTTTTCCTAAAAGACAAAGGGATGTTGTCTCCCAATTTGCAGGGCAGAAAACTGTGTCTGCCTACTCGAGTCTCTGTGTCTCACCCCAGTTTGTTTTGGTTTAACTGTCTGACTTGCCCTGAGCCAGCCTGACTCTCAGCTGGGGAGATGCGAGAGCACAAATCTGAACAGAGCAGGGCTCAGAAAGCCAAAGTGTTTAGAAACAGCATGAACTCTGCCATCTCACAGCTTATCGGTATTACTAGAAGTACGTGAAGAAACCAAAACACAGATTACAAATCTAAGATCTTGAGTCATTTTAGGTCTAGGAATAGAATTTTAGGTCTATGTAAAGGCTGAGAGTCAGAAAGAACTCCTTTGTGATGGTACAAATGCCCCAATAAGTTATCTGAGCTCATGAGTTACAACATTTTAAAGCAGCTATGACAGCAGGACAAATACTGCCGGGAGAATACAGTACAACGGGGCATAAGATTCAACACAAAAAAGACCACTTTTCTGATAAATGATGCTATTATTTGTTCACCTTCCAAGTGGAATGATTAGAAACTGTTTTTAGAAAGTCAGTAGCTATCCCAGGAGATAGATTATGGTCCAAACTCACGTGCGATACTTTAATTTGCAACTCATCATATGCCAACCATTTGCTATACTGTGTGTATATTGTGCTTATATATATTATGTGTGTGTATATATACACACACTGTACATATTCTGCAAACACCTCTGTATACATGTATGCCATGCACCCAGAGAGTAGTAATAGAAGAAGCACAATGGATTACTTTTAATATTACACCACCAACGTAAATGCAGTCTCTAGCTCCAAGTCTTCCCTCCCCTTCCCCCTCTTTTAATTTCAACTCCTAATTAACTGCTCTAATTTTTTAAGAGCGCTAGGCATCCAGCAGGAGCTCCAACCTTTTGGCAGTTAACAGATTGCTGTAGTCTTAGGAGGCTGCACATGAGAAGGGCTGATGCTGAAGCTGAGAAACCTCAAGAAATGAAGGACTAAAGGCAAAAGGAAAAACAAGATGTTTCCTGAAGGAGAACAAATACATAGGGGAGGATGGAGCCAGCTGTAAGAGGCACAAAGGAGGGAAGATGAAGCTCATATTGTGTAAAGATGTCATGAAAGAATCCAAGAAAAAAAAAACACCAACCAAACAGGTAAAGGAGGAAACTACATCAAGGCGGATGATCAGGAAAGTACAACAGATTAGAGTACAACAGATCTGGATTCTCTGAATCCTAACTGATTATGCCTGCTCAGTTGCTGCCTACTGCAGGAAGAGCCCAAACTCCAGGAAACCTTAAATTCTGGAAGTAAAGTTTTCCAGGAACAGAGATATCTGCTTCTTCATACACAAAAATATTTGTATTTTGACAGAGCAGACCAATCCTCAGTCCACACTGCTGCCTGATCTGTTTCCCAAGAGGAGGAATTTCCTACTGCAGCTGTAACTACGTGTCTTCAAAATGTGTCATCTGCATATTACAGATGAGCACGACTGGCCAGAGAACTGTCCACACCACCCCTACATTGCCAGTCTCTCATGAGTCCAACTTCCAAGAAGATGTAATCCAGGAAAATCAGAGAGGCCTAAAGCTCTATGGATGAACTCTGAATCTCCCGACTCCAGAAATTCATCTGAAGAGATCTAGGGTATCAAAAGGTGGTGGGCCAGCATGCACTGGCGGGTCTGTAAGCACCCTTGAGAAAGGAGGACAGCACATGAAGGGCGGCACGTGGTTTCCCTTCTGTACTTCAGCATGTTGATTGCACCATCCACACCAAAAATGAGCACCGAGGGCTCAACAGACCCCTGGTTACACTCCTTTGGCTCAGGCAACAGAAGCAGCGAGCCGACAGGCCAGGAGGGATCATCTCTTCTACCTTGATCATCTTACAGCAGAGGGAAATGTCCACAAAGTGAAGAGCACTCTTAGAGTTACTTCAGTAGGAGCCAGAGGAGGGCTTTTGTGGGGCACATTGCCTGCCAGGCAAATGTGTCAGGGAGCTCACAGGACTGGAGAGAACCCCCCTAAAATGTTGTGGGTTTGGGCTTTTCATTTAAATATTAGACAAATAGAACAATTAATTGTCCAAAACTGGCAGCAGAAATCACAGAGACAGTCCCAGGGTCAAAACCAGAAGCTGTCGATTTAAAGGAAAAACTGACTTTTCCCAAGGACCAGGCCCAGAGAAAAGAAAGCCTCAAATTTACTAATAAAAATAGCCAAGGGAAAACCTTCAAACAGAGCTGAGCAGTAAATACAAGAGCAGCACAGGGTTGTGGTGCAGTTAGCATTTAGGGAAAAAATGGGGTGAGACTGCAGGTGAGAGAAGGTGAGCTGGCTTTTACTCCCTTTTTTGTTGCACCTACATGACATACAAAGGGAGGGGGCTTGCTTACACACTTGGCTATGCCAGACACTATAGGTGGGTCTACTGCAACGACTCAAATATATCAACGTTCCTGAAAGTCAAGTGCATGAATTAGTGCATGAAAAAATTTTACCAAACATCGTGTTTCCAAATGTAAAAATATTAGGCATTTTATAAGAATTGAAATATTACATATGGCCCCAGTTCAATCCTCTTCTCTGAAGGACTTTTTACTGTACTTTGGAAGGTAGTTATTTCATCGTGTACTTTAGCCAGTACTTTAAATAGAAGACAACAATCCTAGTAGTACTATGCTATAACTAGTCCTCTAATCTTAGGATGACCCTCAAGAATATTTATAACCTAATCTTCTATCGTTTTATCAGTGTCAGTCCATAACTACTTGAGCAAGTACATTCAGACATCTTGATACATCCTTTGAGAGGACTGCACTCAGAATGAGAAAGAAAGCAGAAAATAATGGGCTAGTAATACACTTGGGCTATTTCTTCATTTCTCAAGTGCCTTACCCTCAAGTTACTTTTCTCTTCAGCAGTGCTATGCTCAAGTGAATGTGCAGCAATTCAGGCATTTATCGTTACCTCACCGAGTGAGTCTAACTCCTTTCCAATGAACTGCAGGGGAACCTGTTGTTGTTTGAACTGGAGAGGTTCACTGCTACCCTTCTCATGGGAGAGATCACTAGATTTGGCGGAAGGGGCACTGAGGCATTTAACTGAACACTTGAAAGGCTAGTTAGCTTGAAAGCATGACAGGCAGAGATCTTTATGGGCACTTAAGGATGCAGTTAGTAAGCCACATCAAGGAGAAGCAAGTTATTGTTGCAGTGATGCCAGGCTTTGTCAAAAGAAATGGGTCTTTACAGTAGATCCTGAAGACACTGAGAAAGATGCACAGATTTCATATATAACACCAGTAGTGCCCAGAGCATATGCTGGGACTTGACTTGTACAGGTGTGCAGTGGGAGGAAGGAAGCTGGGTAAAAGAAGAACCAAATTAGAACACAGTCAAATCAAATGAAATTCAAAATCATTCTCATATTCAGTAAGTAGCTTATTCTCTCATTCTGTGGACCTTCCAGTGTTTAAAAAAAGATATATCCAAAGATATAAAGAACTACGTTTAGATCTAAAGCAAGGGGAAAATCCATATAACAAGATATATCTGCAAGGGCTATTTCCTGTGAAACTATTTAATATTTTTTGTGAGGTAATGGCTAAAATATAAATAGCACTGCATACTGGCAAAGATGAAGACAGACTTAAAATCTAAAAAGAAATCCTTTTGAAGAGCACGGCAGGAAAAAAAAAAGATAGCCTTTTCATTGAAAAATTCCCCAAACTCCCCAAACCAAACCAGATTGTTATAATACATCTTTCTGAATTATTTCTTCAAGGTCAAAACAGTCATTCAAACATTAAAAACATCACAAGTTAGTGAAACAATTTTTAGTAAGTTCAATCCTGAAGAACTTCGCAAGTTATGCAAAAGAACTTAAAAAAAAATGGACTAAACACTGCACTAACGCGTAACTGTCAATAGCAGAATTTATAAACATGCCAAGGCCATTTTCAAACATAAAACCAGCTATTATATTTACTCTACAAGTATTTACAAACTTCGTTACAAAACACTTTTGCTGGAAGAGGACATCAATGCATCTCTTGGTCTGCCAGGTTTGACTCCAGTTACAGCCTGAAGGGGTCTAGCTTTCTTCACAGCTAGCCAAACAAAACTTGATTTCTTTTCTTAGAGGGTACTGAGGTCTGCGGTGCTGAGGCCGATCTGCACGACCATGTCCCTTGTGATGGTCCTGGGATAGAGCCCTAGAAATGCCTCCAGATCAGTCTGTTGGCACCGCACAGGTTCAGGCTCCTGCATTTTGCACACAGAGCCCAGGACTTGCACATTCAGTACAAGGGTACCTGGTACAGTGGCAATTCATTTGTACCCTCTGTATGGCAGACAGAGCAAACCATCTAACTTATTATTTTTCCCACCCCACACCAGAACTATAATATACATAAACTGTTTTGGTTTTTTTTAATGACGAGCAAAATATGCATTCTGCTCATTAAAATCTTTACCTCCACCTCTCCATAGGCGGAAAGCCACGTAGCTGCAGCTTAATGAAGCAAACATGAAAAAGATATGATTCCACAAAACACAATTTTCAATTCCTATGATTTTCAAATTCCTACGATATCAGTCTCTGTACTCTGGTAAGAACAGGGCAGGGGGAGGACTTGCAACTGCAGACTGCTGCCTTAGGACTTTCCATTATCAAATCATACAAGCTAAGCAACTGGAAACAAATGCCAAACACAGGAAAGTAGCAGGAAACAAAAAAACAACCACAGCAGAATACAAGATATCCCCCAGCAAAGTGGGTATCTCTGAACTCTTTCTAGAACTGCATTCCCCTCTGGGCAGAAAACAGGATAAACTAAACAAACACTGAATTACAAGGGAAAGCCTGCAAACTCACAGTCAGCAAATGAAAGGTGGGTGCAGTAAGACCCTTTCAGTTGCTCTGTGCCAGACGACTTTTGGAAGGAAAGCTGCTCTAATTTGCCTTTCTTTAGCATCTTTTATTGCATCTTTGCACCTGTGAATGAAAAATGCCCGGCAGCGTAGCTATAAGCAGGCAAGTCTCTCTCTTTTTGCTTCCTGTGTTGCTCCATTCACTAAACCAGACAATTCTAAATCTAATCTGAATAAATACTAATAAATAATGCAACCACCAGAAATAAGCTTCTAAATTGCAATTAAGCGTAAACAAGTAGAACAATGATTTCAAGCCTCCCACTACCACAATATGAATTTTTATCAGGTTTCCACTCCCCCAGTCAATCTTTCTCTGGCTGGTCATAATAACCGACTGATTGTGAGTGACAGCAAGAGTAGCAGACACCAACCGACTAGGATGGAATAGAGGATGCCCGGTCGATCAGAAGGAGGCTGGATGTTTCGATCCTGATCTATGGCTTGTATGGGTGGAGTGACACTGATGGGATTCACACGTGCCTGAAATGAAAAACCAGACAGATTTGAAACAGAAAAATTAGAAAGCCAGCAGGCAGGTCTTTAGGTTTAACACAAAAACATCCCACCGACAAGGATATTTGCTGAAATGGCAGGAGAAAACCTCCTCATATTTAAGAACAGTTACAGCACATGTCCCTTTCCAAATCAAAATTAGGTAGGCAATATACATATTTCCACAGCAATCTCCTGTCTCTTAGACACATTTTATACTATAATAGTATCTTCAAGGAAAGGAAGCTTGCAAATGTTCAAGCAAATACTTGACTACGCTTCTATAAACAATGCCTTGAATCAGACGTTTCAGACATCATCATGGCAGTGAAAAATACAGCAAATGCTTTAAGAAGATAAATAAAGACAAATTGAATCTGAGAATTATTACGAGTTAGAATGGCTGTGATACACAAATACATGCTGCAGAAGAAATTCAACCCAAGGCACAGACATTTTGGGGATAGGTACATTTGAAGAGTTTGGATGGACACTGCAATAATTCACCCCATCATTCAGAAGTGGAGCGATCTCGCATGCTGAACACGGAAACAGAAATCCAGAAAAAGCATTCACAGGCTTTCACCTCGTTCAGAATTTGTATGCTCAATTCTTTACCTATTTAACAGCATTCCCATACCTACTAGTAGCACTTGGCCCTCACTGTTGCTTCAAATATTTTCTAAAGTTTTCCTACGTGGTAACACCAGAGCTGCCATTCCCAACTCTAAAAGAACAGTTTCAATAACCTTGGCTGCCTAATCAACTAGAAAGGCTTCTACTCCATGAATGTATGCGCACCAGGCTTCTCCCTCCCCTTGGAACTTTTATCTGTGTGGCCAAAATGTTTAACAACCTCTATGAAAAGCCAGACTCCTTTTTTCCACATACGACTAAATCCTGGCAGCCTTTGCTTTGGAAAGCTCTAACAGTCCATGTTCTGCAAGAGGGAACTTGAAATTTAGCATAGGAATACGAACGAGACAAGTCCACGCTTGGCCAAGTTTTGGCACAGCCTTTAGAAATCCCCCTGCGGAGATGTGGAAGAAGTCTGCAAGAGCTTCAGTGATGCCTGTCAGTAAACCTGGAGGGAAAAGAGGTGAGCCAGGAACAAGACAGGAATGGATGCAAGGCAGTTTGCAAAAGCGGAGAGATAATACCCTCTTCCTGTAATTTTGGATACACAGCCACAATACCACAAGCTATTCTGCCCATGATTTGCCCACCTAGAAGTTGTTTCCTACAGGTTACTTTAGGTCTGATTAGACTTCTCCAGGCTCATTAGCCAGGGCTTGCAGTCACACATGGTTACACAGCTCTCGGCTTTGGGTGCAGAGCATCTGCCTGCCAACGCGGGGCTGGTACCTACTCACTTTTGCCTCTCTGCTCATGGCTTTTTCCAGAGTCCCCAACGAGCAGGCAAGGTCCTTTGTCACCCGCCTGTTTCCAATTCTGACTGTTTAAAAAATTAAACTCTCAAAAGCGTAATGAGGAAGATGAGCTCAAAATAGTCATAAAGAAAGAGAGAAGAAGATATATTTGACATATGTTTGAATTTTTAAAATGATCTAGGACTGCATAAAAGTTACATGCTGAGAGATAAGATTATGCATAAAACTGTCCAAGATTAAAATGCTATTTTTAAATTTAGAGATGACTGAAGCACTCTTAGACGAATCTGCATTATAGTTACACACATACAACAAAACCAGTCTCATTTGCTAAGACCACCTAGGTTTCAAACTCATCATTACAATATTTCAGGCCAAGCTGAAACATCCGAGTCTATGCTGGAGTAACAACGATGGATCTAGCCTTGTCTGTAGCAAGCTGTCAGCTGTACTTGACTCCCGAAACTAGAATAAAATAATAATTGTTGGATATATAACTCACATAGCAGAGACTGAGAGAGTTGGAGCTGTTCAGCCTGGAGAAGAGAAGGCTCCAGGGAGACATTATAATGGCCTGGAAGTACCTGAAGGGGCTACAGGAGAGATGGGGAGGGACTATTCATCAGGGAGCGGAGTGATAGGTACACTGTAATGGTTTTAAACTGAAAGAGGGGAGATTTAAGTTAGATACTAGAAAGCAATTCTTTCCTGTGAGGGTGGTGAGA
>JAOXNO010000002.1:1744636-1755819 GCA_028565335.1 Limnodromus scolopaceus
CTCAGAGCTGCTCTCCAGCAGGTCACCCCCAACCTGTCCTG
Organism: Limnodromus scolopaceus; assembly: GCA_028565335.1. NCBI lineage: Eukaryota > Metazoa > Chordata > Aves > Charadriiformes > Scolopacidae > Limnodromus > Limnodromus scolopaceus. The sequence continues at coordinate 1,744,678 of JAOXNO010000002.1, forward strand.
GTGCAGGGGGTTATTCCTCCCCAGGTGCAGCACCCCGCACTTGCCTTTGCTGAAGTTCATCAGGTTCACTCCCATCATCCCTAAGGCCAACTGCATCCTCACAACCCCTGTGTGCCACAGGGCTCTTTCTCCTGCCATCTCCTGAGAGACCAGTTCCTCCACAAGTGTTTTTCAAAGGACCTTTCAAACTGGTCTCCTGCTCCAAATGGCTTGAGGGATGCACCTCTTTGCCACTAACTGTAGCTGGAGCTTACAAGGCTACTGAAGCCTTTGGAAATATCTCCTTAACAGCATTTTCTGTAAGCCCCCTATTTGTACACTTGCAAAGATGGCTGCAGCCTCACGCACATTTAGAAGTTGCCTGAGGATGAAGGCACAAAGTTGGAGGTAGTCGCAGTGATGAAGACCAGCCTATAACATCCCTCTGCTAAACACAATGAACTCGTGTTTACTTGGAAACCTGAAATACCCATTCATACTTAGTATTTCCCAAAGTTTCTGTTAAATAAAACACTGGAATTAGTGGGGAGCAGCATCTGAAGCTGTCCCTTCCGACCATGAAATCATACGACTGCAAGGCATACAATGGCATTGCCTGCTTGGAAGCTTAATAATAAAAATGGCTCGCCACACGAGGTCTTCTAAACTTAAGTGACTATAACCAAAAAGAGTCTCCCACAGCATTTGAGAGAGGTTGTGTGCTCCCAATAACAGGGTACAACTTTAAGAAAAGATTAACAGCTTAGTCCTACGACAATGTCAAAGACGGAAAGTTTTACCCTGGCAAAAATAGTGAGCGAACTTCTCCGCAGGGAGTACAGCATCCTCACCCGGAAAACAAACAGCCAACCTGAACCTTTCTGGGGACATTATTCTCTGAAATAACCCTCATCCCTCCTAAGTACTACTGAAATTAAAACTGAAAAAGAATCCACTTCAACATGCTAATCACCAACTCTTCTTCCAGTTGCTTCAGAAACACCCAATTATTACTCTAAGTTACTTTACATTTTCTCTCATATTCAATTTTGATTTTTTATATTCAGATAAGTAGTTCTGTTTGCTTCTATTTAAACAAACAGTCATGGGGAGTACAACAACAGGGAAGCTCAAAAACCTGACTCAGTTCCTAGCAGATCCGCTGCCCGATACAAAAAACTTAATAAAATTCTACTGACTACCAAAGGAAATTATTCTAGCTGGTGGCAGAATAAGATTTCATTCTTTGTCACTGGAACAAACACGAGACTAAACTTTGTAAGTAATTGTAGAAGGCTCCATTACTCTACAGCACCAGCCCCTTACTTACCCAGGGCTTCTCCCCAAGTCAGAAAAATCACACCATCCAATTAGCTCTGTATTTATGTTTCAGCCACTTTTGTTCCATTAATGACCTTCAGAACTTTAAACGTAACAATTACTTACTATTTGCCTGTACGTTTCATCCACGCTGAAAGCGTTCTGAAAGGTGATGTGTGTCACGGTGACAACAGCTGTGCCGTGAAGCGGTGAACTCAAAGGACAGAACTAAGGCCTGGCAGCTCTGACACACTGAATTAAGCCGTATTCCTTCAACAGGAAAAACTCAAACCTATCTTCCAGCACAGCCCACAAATGCATTAATTCCAAAAATATTAGCTTTTAATCAATTTTTTTCCTGTTAATTTGTCCAAACTCTTCCTGAATCCGTGAAAGTGCATAGCATCTACAACAACTTTGAGCAAGCTCATTGTGAACCTCGTCCCTGCTTGTTCACATCGTACCACCTCATTATGGTGCAGGAAGAAACAGCATCCAACCGTTCCCTACTGACCCTGTGTGTCTTCAATAAACCATTTAATTATCCCTAAAAATTGCAGCAAACAATAATTTCAAGTGAGTTCAGGATTCTGACCCACTTCGGTGACTATGTGGTATGAACGACAAAAATGATAATACGGAAAATGTAATGTTAAAATTCCTTGCCATCTTTAAACAAAGTCCTTGCAGCTCTGGAGTCTCTAGGCAAAGAGCCCTGCTGGTGCCTTGGGTTCACCATCAATTGCACTGAGATAATTTTTAAGCCATATGGGCAAATATAACCATAAGGCATGTTAAGAACCAGTCAGCTTAATGCCTCTTTACAACTACTGTAGATGAACACAAGCAGTAGTTTTCAGGCTAACACCACAGACATCATACCAGACCATACCACAAATACTGTGGCAGTTTAAGATGCTACTGTCTCTTGACTGGAGGAAAAGTCATCCCCACACTGACCTGGCAAAGCAGAGCACTTGGACACCTGAATGAGGCCAACTCATTTTGTCCTGAAGTTCAGAGCCTTTTAATTTGGCCCAATGGTTTGAGTAAGAGCAGCTTAAGTAAGAAGCAGTAACAAACTCCTAGCGAGGGAGATGGGAGGCTTTGACACCTTGAACCTTTGACACTGTTCAACCACAGCCTAACACATGATTTCTCTCAATATTGAAATTACAGGCCCAGCTGGGGGGGTTTCTTTAGCTTGGTGGGTTTCTTGAGCTTTGGTACCTGTGCTCTGCACTCCAAGGCCAATTTATTTGATATACATGCAATTATAGAGAAAATATTGGATGGTTTAAGACCGAAGGCTGGGAAGTCAACCTCTGTAAGAATGAAGCACCGACAAGTCATTTGGTCCTACAGAAAACCTGACACAGCAAGCAAGCCGTAACCATTTCCCAGAGCCAGAAGAAGGGGAGCAGAAATAGAGGAAAGCCTAAATGAACAGACAGGAGTTTTCTAGTATCTGGAGTGGAGCTAAAAGTCTAGATTTTAAAAGTTTTGTTTCTTCCCTCTGGATTTATATGCATTTTCATTTTGTTCTAGTGAGAATAAAACAAAGCCAACACTCGACGTTCAGCAGCGCTCCTTAGTTCAGCGAGAGCAGCAAGCACTACACAGCAGTCCTCATTTCAAGCATACTCTCTTCTTCAACTCTTAATTCTTTCCATTTATGTTGAGAGAGAAAGAAAAAAGAGCTTGCAAAAGAAGGTTTAGGAAGTCAAAGTATTTAAAGCCTTCCTCCACCCCCACCCCCCATTTTTTCTGCATTGTTAAGCACATAAAAGACTTGCATGGAAGTGTTAGGGATATAATGCAAGAACCACTCAGGTCCAGTCCTCAAGCCTGAGTCACTGATAATACTGTGGCCATTCTAAATAGGAAATTAATAAGAAGTCATTAACAAACACGTGATTTCCACCTGATCACTGCCTGGAAATTAAAGAGAGTTTGTGGATGCCCCGCACAAAAGACATCCGATGGAACAAAGCCAAAACACCTGCGCTAATTGATTTACCAAAATGGTGCCGGAACAGCAAGGGCCAGGAGGGCAGGTTCTGAACGGCTGGGGGGGTTGGAGATGAGACGAGCTATCAAGAAAGCGTGTTTCAAAAGAACCAAGCGATTCACAAAACAGAATATCAATGAACACAGTAAAACCTCAAGCCCACGGGTTTCGTAGATTGAAATTCTCAGCAAAGCTCTTGGGAGTTGGTGATGCGCAGGGAAAGTGATGGTGTGTTCTCTGCTTTATTTAAATTGGAGATGCTAGAAATGAAAGAAGTGAAATTCTAACAGTTTCTGGTACCAGCGGAGGTTAAAGCACCTCACATTTAAATCTGCCAGAAAAAAAAAAATCTATTTCTGTTTTCAGATGCACTTTATTCTCAAGAATGCCCCGCTGCTCATTAAGCAACCAGTCCTTTGAAAGACCTTATCCTCACCTCCACAGTTCGCACTTCACTGCTCATTCAGGGGGGAACACGCACAGAAAAACCCCGCGAAACGGTCTCTCTGAACATCTCCAGTTACAGAGCGAGGTTCCTAATAAAGAGCTACATAGAACCATACACTGAAACTGGGTAACCAAGCAACCCCATTTAAGGGGGAAATGTTCCGTCTTGTTTCCTGTGAATTCAGAACTACAGCTGTGCAATTTAGGATAAGCTTGGCATAACCTTTACATTAGCAGGCTTGGACTACAATTGCTCTGTATTGCAAATAGCATAAGAAGGGCTTTCACAGACTATTTTGAGCTCTTCCTGACAGACGTCTCTAATTGTAGAAACTGGGAAGGAGTGACAGTGAACTTGAGTCCGATTCCAACACATTTGTGGTACTTCTTAAACCTACACTGAATTTCCGTGCTTTGATTCAGACTGGCTCTGTTAAGCACTACTCTAAAATTCACACCTCAGAAATTCAAAGACACAAGTGAAAGAGGATCTAAATGTTAAAATCTGACTCTAACTGAATTTGGGGTTGGTTTGAACTGGGCAAAAAGCGAGGCCGAGGGATAATCAAGCACAAAAAGGACATAAACCAAATAAAGAGTATTATTGTAAGCTCTCGTTCCCACAGCCTCAGAAAACGTGCATTTATACAGAATATGCAACCTCAACAGACGATTTATTTTGTAGCTTTATTTCTCCATTCTTCCAACTCTTTGTACAGATATAATATCTGTAAAGGGTTTGCTACGTGAAAATTGCTCTGCAAGTGCTGTGGATTACCATTTTACTTTTACAGCTTTAGAAAAATGCAGCACCATCCATCTTCCAGGCAATATTCTTTTAGATTGAAACAACTTTCCATTTTACAAGCAGTTTCGGAGTTGACAGAGTCTTTAAAAATCATACTTGTGCCTGAAAACACTGTAATATGCATAAAAATATGATACTATGCCAAGTAGCACCTAAAATTGGTATTACCAAAAGTAATTTTTAAGACCATTAAAATGCACTGGCTGACTCAAGAATAGCTGTAATAGAATAGCTGTAATATCTTGAGAAGTGCTTAAACTTCAAAAGTTGACTAAACCTGCTTTCAATCATTACTATGCACTGAGCATTAAAATTTCATGCCATTTTTCAATGTTTTTGAAATTGCATTTTCCCCATTACCTGCATGATGCATTTAAGACAAAAATTTCATACACAAGGATGAAAAAATGTTTAATATTTGGAATTAAACTGAAACCAGGTACTCTAAGCAAATTTTAGAGTCACAGCCATTTCAAATGCTGTATTAAAATCAGGCATTTAACTACTGGTACAAGCAACTTGGAAAAAGCAGTTGGAGATACCTGTAACTTTTCATGTTGTTAAAATGTCTTTACACGCAAATAAAAAGAGATTAGCACTTATTAAATGAAACATGGGAGAGGAGACAGCTAAACTGCCTGTAGATGAGCTAATAGTATTCAGCCTTCCCCTGTTCCTAAAGGGTAAATTTGTTACTTTCAGGCTTTAGGCTCAATATTAAGGTTCATTGCCACTGAAACCACATTTAATTATCAGGCTTCTCATCTTCCCCTGCGCTGTTTTTCCTATTTCAGTCCAGGTTTCTTTATGTACGCAGCAGACACAGAAAACAAAGGTTTGTCTTCCATAAAACTGGTTGAGATTAGCTGATACCAAAGAAAGCATTAAAAGGAGGTATAAGATTCCTAAATTTAGGAAAAAAACCTCAATGAAATTTTGCTATATATACAGGAATATTTTCATTTTTTAATGCCTATGTAAAATTTTAGAGTACTGCAGTACCATATGTGATTATCATTGAGCCATATTCTTGAGACTATGGTTTCAGTGACTTTCTTTAAAAAGCACTGCTTTTAGACTAGAAAAAGTTGTGTTGACATGAAACCTCAAACTCTCTTTGGATTTTTAAGTTTATAGACCACCCCCATCCATCCCAAACATCAGCAACATCCACATGTTATTAAGCAAAAAAAACCAAGAGTCAAGTTGTCAAGAGTCTTTCGGTGGTAGAACTACCACCACCACAGAAGCTGTTTTGCTCCTCCGAAGTCCCTCTCCGGTGCTGAGCACTAGGTACCGTCAATATTTAAATAGTTCCAGAAAATTCCACTTGGTACCAGATGTGCCAGATCTCCAGCAGGTAACCCACCCCCACCTCCACCAAAAGTGGGCTGCTCTAATTAACTCACCAGTTCTAGCACTGTTTGTGTTTCAGGTAATTAATTAGCGATTTTATGAACATTTACATATTGTGCCTATAAATATCTTTCTCGTGACATCTCTAATGAAGTCAATGTTGATCAACATCTTCCTGTAATTTAATCAAGACATCAAGCAGCAGTGACAGAAGGTGAGAAAGTCACTTTGCTGCTTGGTAAAGCTATACCCCACTATGCCCTTCACAGAAATGAAGGGTACCAGAGAACTCCTTGCCTTGAAAGACTCCTGACTCCTTCAGCTCCTCAAGTGCTCATCTCAAACGCTGCTAAAATTCAAAAAACTGCATCTTAACTACAACAGTGCAGTACAAATCTTCTCCCTCTTCTCCATGGCAAATGCAACCCTGTTCTGGGAGGACAACTTAGCCTGTCCTACAGCCACGGAACTCCATTGGACTATCTAGAACCCACCAGAGTATCCCCCCTACTCCATCCCCCCTACTCCATCCCTGCAGAAACAACCACCTGCACGACTGAGGACTGACCTGGAGGTCTTCACATTTAAAACAGGGACCCTGATAATATGTCTTTAACTAAATCATGATTTAATTACCATCTAACAATATCTTGAAGTAAGACAGACACTGTGCTTTGGTTTTGAAAGCAGAGAGGTATAGATATTTCAAGTCGAAGACATTGTATCCAACATTAGCTACCAAAAAAGCCATTAAAAGGGCCCAAATCTGTTCTTGTGTTTATTTCCAAGTACACGTGAGGTAGCAGAATCCAGAAAACAGCACGTAATGAACTTACTACTTACAGTCAAGTCCCTGTGACTGCATAAAGATAACTTCTTTTGCACAGTGGATGTTGCCACCTATTCACAGATGTAAAACTTAATTAGGCAAAGATGTGGAAAATGCTGCCCCCGCAGCCTGGGTGAAAAGGTACAGAGGTGTGAGCTGAAAGCAGGCTCCAAAGTTGCAGACAGAAGGTCCTTTCCCAAAAAAAGGTTAAGGAATCTAAGATATTGCGCAGCTTTTAGACGCCACCTGACTGAGCCACATTCATTTGCATGTTCCTCATCCATGAAAAATGCAAAGTAATAAGACTTCACAGAAAGTGTCATCCTTTGAAGTATCTGCTTAATAAATTATGGTCCAATGGATTCAATAATTGAAGTCTGAACTGCTTTCTGCCCATCATAGATCCAGCCTGTGTCCAAACAGCCTGAACATGAGTTAATTATAAAAGCTATAAGGACTTTAATGTTGAATAGCTACAAAGAGTTATTTGTTTTTCTTCTGGTTAGATGCACACTTTTGATACCTATTTTGTTGAGGCAAAGATTATACAATCTTAATTTTATAATTAATATTCTTCCTATCTACAATGGTTCCTGTTCCTGCACAAGCTGTACTTTGTCTTCCTGGTCCTGCAGTTTATTATTTACATGTTCAGGCAAATTCACAAAACATCTCTCAATTCTAAACACAATTTCCCTGAAAAAACGCAGGGCCACAGGGGAATACAAAGCTTACGTGCAGAGTTAGTACTTTCTTCAGTATTTCTTCAAAACCTATTTTAGGAAAAACCTTTTGGTGAAAAGCACAAAGGTATAACCAAAGCCTCTTTTTTGAAGTTTCTATTCAGTAAGTAAACTGCAATCTGAGATGAAAGACCAGGTCTAGGGTATCTTCTGCTACTCCTGCTAAGTTTTCTGTAATTATACTTGTGCTCGGAGAGCTTGAGCCCTATTAACTCAAAAAGGATCGGGTAAACGCAAAATAGTTACAACTTTTATTTGTCTTTGAACCAATTTAAGATTTCTTTTAATAAATTTAAGGTTTTTAGGTATGTCCCCTGTAAAAGGACTCTGTAAGTGCAGAAGTATGGGATGAGAAAAAGGACTGTTTGACTTGGCACCCTCCAGCAGACAGCAGTAGCCAGTGTCCATCTGGAGAAGATTCCCAAAACGTGCCAAGAACCCCCAAAACATGGCGTGAAAGCCAAGCAAAGCAGCTGATGCTGGTGCATGGCCCCTCCAAGCTCTAAATGCTACAAGATTTATTCCAGAGACTTAGACACTTTAGACAGGATAATTTTTTTTGTGTTTTGTTTTGTATTTTTTTAAATCACACCAGTGAAAATGAAATCCAAGTATGGTACATCTGCTGTCTGAAACCTTTACCATCAAACAACAGATAAACTGCAAGAAGAGAGTCTGTACGTTTCTGCTACATTGGAAAAGACATTTCATATCCCTTGCAATGCGACTCCAAACCCTCAAAGTATTTACAGCTCAATTTTTACCCCCTTAGAAAACAGTTACAGGAATAAACACCTTATAGGACATACTGATTACCATCAAAATATCTATCACTAATCTCTGGGAGAGCTGAAGACATGGAAGAAAGACCTCCTAAAACAGACACAATGGTGGTACCTTTCTGCTTCCCAAGATACCAAACGGCAAATAAGTATCATAAAAACAGTTAACAACTCTACTGCTCCTGGTGCTAATAAGTACAGTTAAATAAACACAAAATATAACTTCAGCTTCTTATTGCAAAGACTATAAAATTTCAAAAAAATAAATGGGATATTTGATGGCAGAAATTAAGATTGGTCATCTGTCCTTGTACAGCTACGGGTCTCTGCGGTGTTTCTGCTCCTATGAAAAACCAGAAGTGCCAAAGGAATATCAGCTTCTGCCCATCAGTGGTCTCTTTTTCTGCTCCAAATGCACACGTACACAACCACTTTTCAAAGCAGTATTTGACCAGAAAGGACAAGTATCAGTGGGGGTACTTGTTCGGTCAGTCCCATTCAAGTGCACAGTCACGGAAGTTTTACATCAGCAAGGATATTTTTTCTTAAACTCACAAAAATGTAACAATAATTTGGACTCAGAGGCTACAGGGAGGCTAATCAGCAGGAGGGCAGAAGTGATGCCTCCAGGGTGGCTCAGTTTCATCTCTATAACTGGGAATACAAGGATACAGGGAATCTTTCAGATTCTCCCTGTAAGGTTTCCAACTGTGAGACAGCACTGAAAATAATCCTTTAGGTGAGACCGCGATTGCAGAGATATTTCTGTAGATTCAACAGGCATTCTTAGCATTCAGCAGTGCTGAAGACTATTCCCCTCCTAGCCCCACTCAACCCGAGGTTTTTTTTATTTTATTTAGCCATCAGGCTCTGATAAAGTAGCACACCTGACACAGAAGTACTCAGCTTCGACTCCACATCCAGGCTGACTGTAACGGAGAGGTTGATTAATTCTGTATTAGCCAGATGCACAATTGAAAATAAATCCCAAGCCATTGATTACACTGGAAGAACAAGCAGATAAGGCATTTTCTTTTCATACCTCTTGTACTTAATTATACAAAGGTTCTGCCCACAAGGACCGTAAAGAAAATACTTTAGCACAGCTATGGGACTTTCTAATTATTATTTTCTACGTATGGTTGTTTATGTTCTTTAAGTATAAAATTAATACTATTTTATTTAAGATTCTGGTTCATTCCAGGTTTATTTCTGGATAATTAAGGAAACAGGCATTTATCTGAAGCCACTCACTGAGTTTATCTTTCTTTGTCAGTATGTTCGTAAGTATTTTAATTATCAGAAAACAACAGGTTCACTGATTATATGAAGACCATGCCTGTAAACGTCTGGCTTTATCTGCAGTTTGTATACTGAGCAATTCAAAGGCATTGAAAATACAGTAGTCTCAATCCCATTTCTTTGAGCACCCAGAACATTATTAGCGGAGCAGAGACTCTCATCACCTGTTAATCACTACCTCCTTAGCAGAATAAAAAGACTAAGGCTTGAAGACAAAACAAAACAAAACTGTTAAGTCCCTGGAGCTGTAAAACCACTAGCCCGTGACACTATACCCATCGGCGTTATTAACTAAACAGATAAAATTGTAGATATGAGGAAAAATTGACTCGAGCAGCATCCCAGAGGCAAGCTTCTGTGTCTTCCTGATTAGCTTCATTCAATTATGTCTTCTTAATTGCTCATGTGCTGAAGCTCATTAAATGAAAAATAATATTGCTTCCTGCAGGTTGTGCACTTGAGATTTGAAAAACGGACACCAGTGGTGTACCTTTGAGATACTGCCACAGAGATTTCAAAGAGCATTTACAGCCCATCAACAGCAAAGCAGATTGCTTTTTTTTTTTTTTTTGGTGGCTGCAGGATCCTCAATCTCACTGTTAGCTCGGTGACAGAGTAGTTCTTATTTTCTTCTAAACTACTGGTAAATATTCACTTTAAAATCATTCAATTTCCATACCACCACCAAAAAGAACCCCCAAAAAACCAAACAAACTAAAAAACACAACCAAACCAAATTTTTACAGTTAAGGTCAACACAACAGCTCATAATTTTGTTAAAAACAGCACCAGAAAACAACACAGACCTAGGGGCTTGCCTTTAGCTTCATAGTGCAAATCTTTAACTAATGCAGCCCAAAAAGATTCAATACCACAACTTCACAGACATGCACTGAACAAGCAAAGAAGATGCGGGGGGGTTTTGTGAGGTGGGGTTTTTTTTGGTGGTTTTTTTTTTTTTTTTTTTTGGTTGAAAACCAAAACCACTGAAGAAAGCGAAACAGAGCTGAAATTTCTGGCTTGTGTATCTGAAACTTTGCAGAGTCATCAAAATGGTCTATACCAATGGCTCAAAAAGCCCTTCAGCACCTCTTACTACAATACTGAAGATGAACTTTGGAAAAAATCATAACCCAAGCTTGAAGATACTGGTTTTCATCTTTATACATCTAAAAAGTGAGATAGAACACCCGGTAACATGGAATTAAAAGTTAGTAATAGTGGTACAAATCTTGCTTTAAATACTAAAGCAGCTATCCTAACGAGTATCAGCTGCAGAAAACTACACCTCCATCTTCTGATAAGCAAGACTCATTTCGTTTTCCAGGGGTTTAATTTCTCTGCAGTGACTACTGAGTGCCATTGCATTGAGGGCAAGAATCACACATCATATGGAATCACAGAACTGTCAGAGTTAGAAGGGACCTCCAGAGATCATCCAGTCCAACTCCCCTGCCAAAGCAGGGCTGCCCAGAGCACATCACTCAAGAGCATCCAGGCAGGGCTTGAAGATCTCCAGAGAAGGGGACTCCACACCCTCCCTGGGCAGCCTCTTCCAGGGCTCT
>JAOXNO010000002.1:1790807-1802493 GCA_028565335.1 Limnodromus scolopaceus
CTGGTGGGAGGTGTCCCTGCCCAGGGCAGGGGGGTTGGAACTTGATGATCTTTAAGGTCCCTTCCAACCCAAACCATCCCATGATTCTATGAAAAAAAGTAAACTATTTCAGCTACAGTACAGAATTTATTTCACTTAAGAGTGTTCATGTTATAATTCTGTTAGTATTAAAAGATGTCTTAATGTATAAAAAAGACAAATTCTGCAAATCAGTTTTCCTAGACAATCTTACGCGGCAAAGATTTGGATTTGAAGAAATTTCACCTGGGAAGTGATGGGCCTACAGCAACCTTCTCAAGAATGTGGGAACCTCCAGCTCCTTCAGTCTCACAACTGGAGGAGTAATTACTGATGAGGGGGATGCTCTGGCTCAGCTTCAGCTCCATGACTTGCTTCAGGGCAACTACCCACAGGGGAGAATTGACATTTGTAGATGAGACCCAGAACTTACACACTGATTACTTGTGACCTGCAAAAGTAGCATGGCATTTTCCATTAAAAAAAAAAAAAATAACAAAATCAGTCTTTTTGTCCAATTTTGTATCACATTTCAATTCTCCCCCTTCTTTGAGAACAGTGACCTGCCTTGGTAAAACTGATTATGTGCCAAGTGGCAACAAGAAAAGGTCTCAGCCCTTAATTCAGTGTTGGGGAAAGGTGTGGGGTTTTTTTGTTTTAAGAACAAAATCCTTCATTGTACTCACAATATACAGGCAAAGTATTGCTACAGAAGAGCAGATGAAGGAAAGCTATCCATTTGTAACAATTGACAAAAACTGCTAGCTTTCGAAACAAATTTAACAAGTTTCTGGAGTTTTCTTCATTATTTTTTAAGTATTTTATTTATAGAAGAAATAGATAAGCCCTGACAGAGCATAAGTACTTTGAGCATACAATTAAGAAACACCTTGCAGTTCACTGCATATCTGTATCGAAAACATGGGAGGGTAAACCCAAGCATTTTGAGGTCTCTACGTGTTGACATATTTGTCTTTATAGAATGCAGTTCCCTAGGTTAAATCCACGGTCTTAGAGATGAAAAGCATTAGTTGATAAAAGTTTCTCCGATGTTCATTTTTCAGAAAATAAAATCACAATAAAATCCATCCTGCACCTTTCCCTTCTGTGCTCTCCTTCCACCGCCCAAATTCACTCTGGGGGGAAACACTAAACACGGGGCAGTCAAACGGAACACAGTAAAGAAACAGAGGTAGGCACCCATCACAATTTTTAGAGTAACTAACACACACCACTATCAAGTCTACAACAGGATAAGCAGCAATGCCCTTTTTCTTACCTTCATAAGAGAACAAGTTTTCATACTGGCTATGTAAACATTAACAAAAAAACCCAAACAAACACCACCTTTGAAGGATTAAACCTTAAAGCTATCCATTTTTTTTCACCCTTATGAAGACAAAAGATTCAGTCTAGACAAACCTATGGCTGATCAGGCATAGCTGCTGTATCTCCAAAGAGAGATCAATGGGAAGGGTCATTAGGAAGACAAAGTAAAAAAAAAAAGAAATTACAGGAGAACCCCAGAGCAACTAGTTTCATACATTCAGCGCTTACACTGAAGAGATGGGAACTATCTACCCTCACTCCTCTTCCCCTTCAGTCATGATTATAAACCTTCATCACATCCTTGTTCTGTCATCCCTCCTCCAGGCTGAGTCCTTGCCTACTTAGTTATGCTTCACAGAGAAATTATTTATATGTCTGAAATTAGATCTCTGCTGAATTTGGCCCGGATTTCATGAAACCTTAACAATGGGGGGAAAAATAGGGGGAAAATTCCAAGGGAATACGAACAAAATGTTGTTCTACCTCTTATGCTTCAGTGGAGAAACTGAAAAATCTTTTTATAAAGCCCAACATTCAGGAAAAGGAGAAACAGCCAATGCATCACCATCACTGCTAAAGCACAAGGGGGAAAAGGCAAATCCCAGCCGCCAGGTGAACTATGGGGCACCACAAGCACAGGTCAGAACCAGGACTGCGCTCAGACCTTACACCTCTGTCAACACCGGGCCTCTGAGGACAGAGAGAGGGGGGAAAAAAACCCAAAAAAACCAACCAAACAAAAAATCCCACCCACAACACACCAAACCACAAGACAATTTCCATGAGTTGCTTGGTATCAGTTGAACATTTATAGTTTAGCTATTTCAGCCGTTATATTAGTCATATATATATAGTTATATATCTATATCTATATCTATATCTATATATACAGTTATATTAGTCTTCGCCACTACACTGGTGTTTCAAGGTAATCAGGAAAGAAACATCTTAAGGCATCGCATCTTAAAAATCTCTATCCAGCTGGGGAAAAAGCACACGTATTTTTTGCTAGCTGTAGCTTTTCTGTGGCCATACGACCACGACCTTAACTCAGGTCAGGAGTCAGTTATTACATTCTTGTCTGCTCCCTGACCCAGTCCTGTTTAAACACCAGCTCATTTCTCTCACCTGCATCGCCTCCCATTAACTTACCTCTCTAACCTCTCCCTGAGAAATCATTCCTCCATCTACTCTAATCTTCAAGCAGCACAGACAGCACCCCAGCTTGCAGCGACAGAGATGGGACACCACACTCATCACCTCCCTACCCACCGGAGATGTCGTTAATAGCAGTGGAAAGGCAGAGGAAAGAACAACTGCAATGTATTATATTCTAAGAGTTTCAAATATTTGTTGAGCTAAATCTCTGCATCAGGCTTATATTCATATACCACTGAAATGCAACAATAGGAAAAGTTTTTGTGTAGGAAGGTGACTTGTGAGTCACCTTATAACAGTTAAAGACCATTAGGACACTCCTCCATGGATAGCAATCATTCTCCTCTCCAGGGAGGCCTTGTTTTAACACTCCTATTCCCAAACCAGAGCAGGAATCCCTTGATATCCCCCTTACAGCAAGCACGTTGTCAGGGTTGCACCCAAATGCAATTCAGACTGGCTTTCCTAGAACAAACACTAAAACACAAGCAGAGACCATAAAAAGGAGAAACAAAATACTGTATCTGATTTGTACGTGGTTCTGCAGAAGCAGCTGCTGATTATAACTTATTTATATGCCAGGCAATTAAGACACCTCCAAACCCATGCTGAAGGTAAGCTGCTGCCACCACCCTTCCTCCTCAGGCCTGATTTCTGAATAAAAACTTTGTCCTTAGGGAGCAATATGCAAAAATAGAAGGACCGTGCTCTTTTACCATCTCCCTCCCTCTTCTTCAAAAAGAATTCGCTTTAACAAGAGATGATGAATGCAAAAGCTATGCAGAAGGTGAGGTGAGAGAGCTATACTCAAAAGGCAAATAAATGTATTTATATATACTGGTGAAGAAAAAAGGTACTTTTAAAAAATCAACATTTAGTAAAGCAGAACAACTGCATTTCTTAAACCAAATCCAAAGTTCTGCTGCGCAGACATATGGCACATAATAAAATGGAAATTGGTCAGAGCTGCTGAAATACCATAGCATAAATGAAATTATTTTCTAACAGAATAGTTAGCTACTGGGAACATTTCCTGCTTTTGTATACCAATTACTGCTTAATTACTGTCAGGCTACCACTCTTCCCAAAGTAACACCAGAAGGTGATTTATAACACCAGTAAATGAAACGTCTGTTATGTCAATAATAAGAAGCATAACTGTTTGTTAGAAACTTGCTTTTAATTCAATAGATAACAGCCAGGGAAACAACATGATTGATACCATTAGTTACTAAATTAATCATCTAGCATAATCTAATAATACTTAATAACAGAAAGATTGTTTAATTCTTATGGATGAGCAAAGTACTGGAAGAAAGATTCTTCTCCTTGATTACAGAGCTCGGGGAGGGCAACGTATTACAGCATTAGTAGCTGCTTAATTATCTATTTGCTGCTGGGCAGATAAACAGGCAACTGACAGAGGCAGAGATCTGCTGCCTTTAAGAGCAAAGGCCCCCCAGGTATTTTTTGGGGGGATCATTTCACTGCAATCGCAAAAGATACAGAAGAAACAGAATGAGTGTTTCTACCAGCCAGTAGTTTCCAATGGTTTGAATCCCCCCTTCCTGAGAGTCTGAATTCCCCTGTGTAAATCTGCCTCGCGAGTTGTGCAATACATTACTCCCAAGGGACCCCAAAAGCTAGCAAAGCTTCAGAAATCCAGCATTTATGCGAGCAAACTTGCTTTCGGAAAAACCCACAGTATTTGGAATACTTGAGTAGCTTAAAAAATTGATCCTCAAAGGCTTTTTAGAACTATTTTCTCTGGTTCTGCTACTCTCCTTCACCTCATAGTAGGATACGCCCCATTTCCTATCTGAAGTGAAAGAAAATTAAAATTTGCTGAAAGCTAGAGCAGAACCAGAGAAAAACTCCTCATCCATTTCTATTCAGAGCCGTCTACTGCAAAGCCCCAGGCTTCAAGGACAGTCTAGCATTTAAGGAAAAATGACTTAATTTTATTCCTTAGATGATTTTAAGCACGTGATAAATCTGGAGAACAGCTTGCCAATTAGATACTCTAAGAAGAAAGAAAATCATGGCACAAGAGGAACAAACTTCAGTAAACAGATTAATTATCTTCAAATTAGGGATTCTGAAACAAGAGCCGCAAGGGTCCTCCTCTCTACAGACTGATTCATTGCAAACTGGTCCGGTGATCCTCAAAGCCCATTGTTGGTTGTGAAAGCGACCTGACATGAAGCTCTAGATCAACTAGTACTTTACCCAAAGTCTTTAATGAGATGGAGTAAGTCCCAAAATAAATAATAATAAAGGAAAAATCTGCAACTGTCAGCAAAATGTGCTCAGTGTAGTTCTGGCCACATATGCACTACCTTTTTTTATATATATGCACACACATATATATATCAAAATCTGCATCATCATCATATGCAGTGGAATCCCTCAATGCTCATTTTCAAGATCACTCAGCATCTTGAAAACTGTTTAATAGTCTCTCTCGATGGTCTTATCTATACGATTTGAAATTTTACAATTAGGACATCCAATCTGATAACATAACATATAATAGCCAAGAACAACTTTGAATGGGACATTTGATCTATGCAGTAGGAAAGGCAATGAAGTATTATATCAATTTGGGAATTCTGACTCTCGAAAAGCAAGCACAAGCATTTCCACAACAGTTTCCCTATATGATTTTACTGGTTAAGTCATCAGAATTCCTTCAAATTCTTCATTGAGAATACTTCTTTCCTCTTTAAAATAACATCCACAGTAGTGCAAAACAGAAGATTATCATAACCAGCGTCTCTTGTAATTCTAATTGACCAGCACCTAAATGTCACTGTTTAATTTTCATTGTTCATGTAAAAGCCTATTTAGCTGAAAGAGTTTAAGCCTTGCAGTTTCATCTGATCACACAGGAAGGCACTGAAGGATCAAAAGTGGAAGGTGTTATAGGCAATTTAGCTTTTAATTAATCTAAACTTGGAACTAAAAATTATGATATGCAATTTAATTTTATGTTTTAATCAGACTTTCAATATACCATTTCAATCTCCAGAAGCATGCACTCACATTTGGAGGGGTGCAATATAAGGCTCATCTAAGCTCTCCACACCACTTGAAAACAGGCCCTGAGAATCTGAATTAACCCAAGAATAACAGGTCAAACTAAGCTCGGCACTAGGGAGCATTGAGGGAAATTGAGGGAAAATCCCAAACTTTGCCCCACTTAAAGAAACTTAATTTTCCCAAAAGTCATATGAAATAACATCAGAAATTTAAATCTTCATCACAGACAGCACTTAGCAATGGTAAGGAAAAAAAAACCAAAACAGCCAAAAAAAAAAACCACCCAAAAGAAATCAAGAAATCCTTACACAAAGTTTTATACACCGCGCAAGAATATAGACCAATATAAACAAGCACCAACAGCTCAAACACTTGGAATTCCTCGTGTGTTCAATATGCAGCAAATTTTTCTACTGAAATGAATACCAGAAAATAAAAAAACTCAGAAGTTTTTAATCATTAAGATGATTTCAAAGGTTTTATTTCAGAGGCAACTTGCCTGGGTTTGCAGCTGATGGACCAAGCAACACAAAGAGAACCTGTAACCCATCATGGTCCCCAAGGTGCTAAAGCTCCTGTCCCTGAAAACTCAAGGTAAGTTGAGATCTGCAGTGTTTGTTACTGGCCAGCTTTCAGGGGGACAGGGACACCAGCAACATCTTCAGATTTAAGTTCATCCAAAAGCACACTGTCCAACCACACACGCTTTTATACAAAGCATGTGTCAACTAGATACTGCCTTCAGGCCCTCGACAGGACGCCCAAGTGCTCCACGGTGGCAGACCTCTTGGGCACACAGCAAATAAAACTGTCAGAACAAGGAAAATGAATAGTTGGAGTGTGAAAAAAACATTTATATGAACTTGATCCGTACATCAGTTTAGCCTCTGGGGCAAACTAAAATTACTTGGCTCTTACTACCACAACGCATCCAAATCACTGTCCAGTGCGGTTTGTGTTCCAGGCCGAATCATCTGAACCAATTAAGAAAATGTAACTCTCTAATGTTGTCCTAAACCGCCACCACCCTGGCCCACCTGATGCAGTGACACTGCTTGGAATCTCCATGGAGACAATGAGCGAGGCCAAGAGAAGTGTTCAGTTGGCTCAAAAACTCAGTCACTCTTTCCTCATCTCACCAAAAACATGGAGATGAAGGAACTGATGTCTCTCTCTGATACCACACGCTGGTAAAATACTGTAAGCTTGCAACAGCCCAATCACTGTGTTCGACAAAGTAGGGGTAAATAGAAAAGAGATTTACTGGATTCTGCAATCTATATTTATGGAAAAAAAAATCTGAAGTAGCAACAATAAACAAGTCAGAGTAATATTTCTCAATCGCCGTTTCAAATTGCTAGGAATTTAAAAGGTAACTTCCAGGCTCAAGCAATAACACCGGAACTACCATTTAAGCATCCCCTAAAGAACAGACACAGCTGGAAGGTGAACACACCAGTCCGTTTCTTTACATGCAAATCTGTCTCAGAGGTAAGCAGACACTGAATGACAGACACGAAAGAAACCATGAAACAAATATCCCTCCTCTGCATTCACAGTTATTTCCCATTAGAAGTTCACAAATAATTTCTCCAAACCAGTCATAAGCAATAAGGATTCCCAGCTCCCATTAGTCAACCACAAGTGCTCTTAATCAACAGCCAGCAGTTGTTAAAGAACTACTGTGCCCTTAGGTGAGTTATAGCTGTGATCCAGTCCTTCTCAAGGCCAGATTTCCTTTACCTTCCCCATACAACGCTTATTCCACAGCTACAGTCAGCACTTCATCTTTCTAAGCACAGCTAATTTTGACCTTTTTCTGCCTCCTTTCCTATTTACCCCACCCCAGCAACTGCAGAACCAAGTACACTGAAAACACTTATCTTTGATACAACGAACTTCACTTACTTTCCCATCCAGCTCATGTATAGTACAATAAAAATTCAGAGTTCAAAAAAATAAAAATCAAGCCAGGCTGGTACCTGGGGTTAATTTGACAAGTAACAAATACAGTCTTACGGGACAGCCACAAGGGTGTTTATAGAATCATAACCAGTGACAACCCTGGAGAGAGCCAGAGACCAGACACACACATTTCCTTTGAGCAGCTATGGAGTATTATGTTGTCCATTGAAGAAAGATTCGTTAATGAACATCAAGAGAAAGTGTCTACATTTAGAAGAGGTTTCACTGTTCAGCCTGTAGTGAAAATATGAGAGGTTTTGCTCTCACAGTGAGTGTGTGAAAGAAACATGTTCAGATGATCCTTCAAACATCTGACACCCAAGAAGCAACAGTTGGGTCCAATTACATGGTACAAGTTGCTCTTGCGTCTTCCCAAGGAGGAATCTACTCACGGAAGGCCAGGAAGCTGTCTAAAGTAATATCACTCCCCCAGAGATGATTCACAAAACTAAACACCCTGCCTCTAACCATTTCACTTGGAATTCTGGCCATTACTCATTCCAAGAGCAGTAGAAAAGTCAACCATTTAGACACATCTCTATCTAGCCTCAAAGATAAGGGAATAGAGATGACAACTGTCACACTTGAAGATGATGATCTGTGAAAGTTAGGTCTTTACACACTTTTTATTGCTCTTGTCAAAAATTGATGATTCAGAAAGAACTGGCAGGAAAGACTGGACACTCAGCAAATGGGGCTTTGCTTATTTTCATCATAAAGATTGGTGGTAATCGTATTTGTAACAGTGCGACCGGCTCCTTTCCCAGGAACGGATCACGTGGCCCTTCCTGGCCTTGATCTGTAACATGCAATATATATTCAACTGTCCAGTGGTGAGAAACACACTACAGACCAGGCTATCACAAGGCAGCCAAATCCATCCATTTTCTTTTTAATTCTGGTGGTGCCTCATGCATGAGTACACAAGGGAAAACAGCCAAGTAAAGCTCAAACAAAAATAAAGCGTGGGCAAAGGAGAAAAATGGAGTATCTTCGTTTGAGACACAGCTGTGGTCTCTTTTCGGTTGGAGAGAACTGTCCTCGGCACCAGTGACCACAGGGACACAACCTCCAGCCAGTGAACCCAGTCCCATCTAGGTCTGATCATGGGGATTTGCACGGCCTTTACACTGGGTATCTGTTGCAAACTGCAGTTGCGAATTAAGATGAAGACCATGAAGCCCAACAAGCCTCAGGTGAGTTAATGAGCGAGACTGGTACCACCTCAAACTTCTCCTTACACATGACCAGCTTTAGGCCAACTGACTCCTTTACTGTCCCCCTCAAAAAGCGTATTCCATAGACTCAGTGAGATGTGCAAGAGCTGAGGGCTTGTAGCACGACACACATCAGGCCAAAATCTTTTCTTTCCGTTGGTTAATATTGTCAAAAAAGGCTTCTATTTTAACTTTTTATATTCATTGTTAACCTCCTGAGCACTAAGGAAGTTCCCACTACAAATGTCACGGTTTGTAAGCCATGGCAACCTGCAGATGTCACAGAGCTGTTGTGGCTTTGCATTAGAACACTGACATCGTGAGGCTGGTGTTACTTTCTGCTTTCCTCCATCTTTCACAACTCGAGGTATATTAATATAAATTTCACAAAAAAACCAACGTATCGCATTGGTTTTTTTTTCTCTAAGCTTATAAGTTGTGACTTAGTTACACCAAAACAGTCCAATTCTTCTCATGAAGACTCAGATGAATTCTCCAATTATTATTTTTTAATAAGACAACATAAAAGAGGAACAGTGCCCTTGTAGCTGCTGACTGTATGACTTTAGATATCTACTTGTAATAATGTATTTCAAAATTATGATGAATAGCCTTCAGCAATTTAGTCAATGAAATTCTTCCACTTTATATACCTTCTGAGAAATTATGTAACAAATACTAAACTGATGTTGGGAAGCTGTTCATAAACTACTCCTAAACACGTACGCAACACCATTTAAAAAAACCCACTTAGCTCATCAGCAAGTAAAAAAACCTGCTTGTGACATGGATTATCATCCAAACTGTGTGTTATTCTTCCCCTCTAAATCAAGACTCGGTTTGCAATTCAATACGATACTCCGTTTATCCCTTCCCTGCTGCCCAACGTGAAGCACCTTCCTGAACCCACCAAAAACCAATAAGCAAATTTGTTTTTTTATTTCTTTGACACTGGGCCCACTCCCATGACTCTTGCATTTTAACGCCACACAGAACATTTTGTTCCCATCGCACGCAACACGGGCAATTTTCTTTAACTAAGCAATGCCCACAGGAACTCCAGCTAGCTGTGGCTGAAGCATGAGATGTCTTAAAAAGATTTTTAGTTATTAATAGTTTCAAAGTGACAGGAAATTTATAATATCCCTTGCTAATTTATTTCAATGGTTGATTACCTTCAGTAAAATATTTACAGCTTGTTTACAATTTGAACTTCTACAATTTTGACTTCCAGCCGTTATATTTTGTTAAACATTTGACTGCAAGAATAAAGGCCCTCTAGCACTAAACACTGTTTCCAATTAGAATTAATTTTTAATAGATCTGTCTTTATTAAAGTATTAGCATCAAAAGACAATTTACGGGAGTTCAGGAAATACATTTGCATTTCTTATTTTAATAGTCTGGTTCCCAGCCTGCAATAGAAGCTGGCTCTGCTTTTTCCACCCTCACAGTTGACGTGACGCTACACAGAGAGATGGCTAAGGCAATGCCATTATACAAACCCGCCTGGGTTAGTACAAAACCCCCTCAACAAGGCGATGGGTACAGGGGTGCTCGGACACCCAGCAGCTCACTGACCTCTGCCCAAGGGCTGCAGAGAAGGACACAAGTCAGCACACGAGTCATTCATTTACTCTTTTTTTCTTATTAATTTTCTTTTTGTTTAAAGTGCATTGCTGTTACACGGCATGTATTTTTAAAACTTTAGTATTAAAATACTGAAGTCAATACTAAATTAAATTTTTTTATCAGGATTTTAAACTTCAGAGACTCTGTATATGGGTGACTGTGAAAGTCACAGGAATACTCAGGGAGCTTCCAATATGCAATTTGCCTACTCCATCTGGTTCTTTACCCTTTTCATACGCACAAACCATCTAATTTAGATGGCCCATTTTCCAGTTGCTACTCATCTCAACAGACCAATGATGAGCCTGGCAAACAAAGGTTGTAGCAAAACCACTCAATCTTCCCAATTATTTGAATATTACAACACACTTCACCTGGAGGACATTTAACAAATTCTGAAATAGTTCAGACATTGCCACCAGAGCTGCTTGAAACTGGCCCAAGCAGATAAATTGCAGGCAATCAGTGATTTTAAGGAACTGGCTGGATGGCCACACTCAAAGGGTTGTGGTCAACAAATGTCCAAGTGGAAACCAGTGACAAATGGTGTTCCTCAGGGGTGAGTACTGGGACCAGTGCTCTTTAACATCTTTGTCGGTGACATGGACAGTGGGATAGAGTGCACCCTCAGCAAGTTTGATGACGACACCAAGCTGTGCGGCGCAGTCAACACACTGGAAGGAAGGGATGCCATCCAGAGGGACCTGGACAGGCTGGAGAGGTGGGCACATGCAAACCTCATGAAGTTCAACCAGGCCACGAGCAAGGTGCTGCACCTGGGTTGGGGCAATCCCAGGCACAAATACAGGTCGGGTGGAGAATGGCTGGAGAGGAGCCCTAAGGAGAAGGACTTGGGAGTGTTGGTGGATGAGAAGCTCAACATGAGCCAGCAATGTGCGCTGGCAGCCCAGAAAGCCAACCTCATCCTGGGCTGCATCAAGAGAAGCATGGCCAGCAGGTCAAGGGAAGTGATTCTACCCCTCTGCTCTGCTCTGGTGAGACCCCACCTGGAGTGCTGTGTCCAGCTTTGGAGTCCTCAACACAGGAAGGACTCGGACATGTTGAAATGTGTCCAGAGGAGGGCCACGAGGATGATCAGAGGAATGGAGCACCTCTGCTGTGAGGACAGGCTGAGAGAGTTGGGGTTGTTCAGCCTGGAGAAGAGAAGGCTCCAGGGAGACATTGCAATGGCCTTCTGGTACCTGAAGGGGCTACAGGAGAGATGAGGAGGGGCTCTTGATCAAGGAGTGGAGTGAAAGGACAAGGGGGAACAGTTTTAACCTGAAAGCAGGGAGATTTAGATTAGATACAAGAAAGAAATTCTT
>JAOXNO010000002.1:1802593-1812769 GCA_028565335.1 Limnodromus scolopaceus
TGGTGGGAGGTGTCCCTGCCCAGGGCAGCAGGGTTGGAACTCGATGATCTCAAAGGTCCTTTCCAATCCAAACCATTCTATGATTATAACCAGGCACTTTGCACTTCCAGTAATAAAAGCTAGCTTTCCCCTGACTTCCCCTAACTAGAGGTTACCAAGAGAGACTATAACAGCCACCAGAATTCAGCTCTTCAGCAGTTACGGTCCAAGAGTTAAAAGAAATAATATGGTTAAGGTTAATTTGTGGGAGGCGTAAGGGGTAGAAAACCAATGCGGCGTTTTCAGCAGTACCCGTCTCTAATACAAACTGAAAATAGTTTCCCAGCTCTGTTGTACATTAATAGAGGGATCCATAGTGAAGCCATAGAAAGATGTTACTATATCCTCTGGCATCAAATCTACCAATCTTTAGGTCATCAAAATGAACTATTAGTTTATTTGTCTCCCTCCAGTGCTTTGAAGGAACACTGGAGAAGGCTCTCCATTTGGAAACACAGAACTTGCGTTCTGACCTGCTAGAGCTAAAAATGAAGCAAAGAGCAATGCACTGAACGTGGGGGACCCAAAGGCTACTCTTCACAGATTTGGGGGGCACCAGATAAAGAACAAAAATTTCATCTAGCCTCTACCTTGCCCCACTGATGTGGCTGAGGACACAAGGTGCTGAAGAGGGAGCTGCTCAGTATAGAAACACTGCAGGAATGTTGAGAGGAACACAAACCTTCGATGCAGGTAAAGGCAAAGAAAGGGGGAACCGTCCCCTCAGCAGCTATGATCCACTGCTCAAGACTCCTAGTTTTCTTGACTCTATATATTCCACCTAATGCACTGTTACTGTCTGTTTAGTCACTACTGACATGCACGAGTTCTTTGCTTCACATACACAGATCAGGCTACAGGTACCAGTACTTCATCACAAAACATTCATGTACAGAAGCATTTTCATTGAAATGGTTCAACCTATGTCATTAATCACATGAATTTTATGTCTGCTACTATGATCCAGTTTTGCCCAAATACACACAGAATAGCAAAACACATTCAAAGAAGCTCCCAAGAGACAGAAAACATCGCACGTATTTTAATTCTGTATCTCAAAGCACAACATGAGAGGAAAAAAAACAAGAAAGAAAACTTAACACACTCGGTCATATTCAGTATAAACCCAAAAGCTGGATGCCTGAAGGAGGGAAGAACCAAAAGAGCTTCCTTTTCAGGAAGAGGGAACACAGTATCCAGGGGCCTGTAGTGAAAATAAGTTATTTTCTGGTTTCCACAGACAAAACACAACACCAAGAAATCCGAAGATAGGAGTGTAAGCCAACAGAGATGAAGGTCAGATGTATCATAAGGTTGTGTTTTCTCAATTTGGTTTTTTGTAGCTTTGCAATCAATTGCAGAACTCCTCATCTTCTGGAATAAACAGAACTTTCCTCATTAAGCCTTCAAGTCAAGTGGATGGATCTGGAACACCTCCCTTGCCCTGGAGGCACAGAAACCAGACAAACTGTTGCCAAAATATCCTGCAATCTGGGTTCCTACTACAGGGATACATTCTCCACCAAAGTGCAGGAGTCTTGAGGAAGAAGAGTATGAGGAAAAGGGAATACAACTCTCCTGGCGACCATTAACCAGTAAGGACAGCGAAGAGACAGGTCACAACGTTTGAGAAACCACCACCATCACGCAATGCTCAGAGACTTCAAGATAATCTAGGCTGGATGAATGTGTCTCCAGTTAAGCAGGTTATGAATATATACAACTCAACACTGTCACAAGAACACCAAATCAAACCCGAAGGCTGCCAAAAAAGTAAATCTCTCCCTCACAAAAACTTACAAGTATCTATTAATTGTAAACAGCATATTTTGCACTTCAAAGATGTGAGCATGACACTATTTTTCAGGTCATAGATGTTCTTGTACCTTCACTGGGCTAAACACTCGGTTGGGCAATTACACAGAAATACTTCCCCTGCCCCAAGTCTTGGACTGCAATGCAGGAAAGCGTACACATGCGTAAAACCATGAACCAGAGACACACACACTCAAGAAACCCTGTAAAAGGATACTCCCTTCCATTTAGTCTCCAGTTTCAACCACTTCCTCCTTACCATGCATCTTCTATATATCTCCATTTTGCGATCAAGAGAATCACTGAGAGATGAAAGATTATTCATATGGCATTTTTGACCAGCAAAATTCAAAGAAAAAAAGCTTTCTCTTGGCAGCAAATGTTTGTGAATTTTAGATGTTTAGATTATAGTCTGTATTTGAACTAAATAACCGTAGCTCTAAAACTTTTCATGTTTAGGTCAGTTGAGCTTTCATCATCTGCAAAAAGAAGAGCTTCAAAAGCATGAATTGTTCCTCACTTTATTTGTAAGTACCATTACACGTAATGTATCACAAAACATTAACTGAAAATGGGATATATAAAGCAGCTGATGTTTTGGGTTTTCTAATTAAATGCCAAGTACACACTGGTATCTGCTGTGTGCACTCGCAACAAGCCAAGAACTGAGCTATCAAAGAGGAGCAGATCTTATCCCCTTCCAGGAGCAGCAATCCATTTCATATGCAAACTACTGTCCTTCTGCAAGAGATAGGCTTTTGATGAACAGAAAAAAAAAAAGAGGATTGCTTCCCAGCATTCTTACCTGCCAAGGTCTCCCACACTGCAAATATAATAGGCACTTGCTCACTTCAAGCATTATTACCGGTTAATATGTACATCATCTACAGAAACAGCAAACAAGCCCTCAGAAACATCTCTCAGGAGCGTGGGTTATACTTTTTTTTTTTTAAATGAAAATGAAGAAAAGTTCAGGCTTCTCCATCTATCTCTGCTCTTTCCTTCTCGTAGCAAACAAAACCAGACATGCTCAATCGTTCCCCTTGTCATATATACATAACGTGGTAAATGAACACAGATGAATCCGAGGTTAATGCACATACCTGTGCACTGGTGACAGCTGCTTTTTCAAGGGATGGTATGTTCCTAGAAATAATCCCCATACATTTTTTTCCCCTCCTCTTTTTTCACTTTTCTCAAAAGTCACCTTACTGGGAAAGGTCACAAGAGCCAAGAGCCTTAAAGCAAGACAGTCTTAAGGTTTTTCGGATCAGGAAAAACAGATCCACATTACCAAGGAGAGTAATGGGATGAGACCTATAAAATATCTTTACCTCAAGATAAGAAGCAGGAAGCATCTATGTGGCTGAGAGCTCACAGAAGCCAAAGAACCTCAGTAAGAGGCAAGTGAAGTAATATAAATGAGTATGAGGCAGATACTCTTCACAAGGAAATTGGGACTAAATTCAAGCAGAGATGCAACTCAAGGAAAAGAAGAAAAATTTATAGTAAAATGAAGATAGCTGGAAAAAGTACTGAAAGAGAAGAGCAGCTGGGTATGAAATTAATCACAAAAAAACCCCCAACCTGAGCAACTGTATTGGAAATACAGAATGAGCCATGCTGCAGAAGCAGCGCAACGAAAAATCCTGAAAAGCAGCCAAATGAATCTGTGATAAGAAGGAAATATTACACTCATTTTTACAGGTAGGAGGAGTATCCATTTCAAAGATTTCCAGAATACTAGGGACTTAGGAAGTAAAGGGATATATACCTTCACATAACACTTCCTAAACACCCCTGACTAAACATGGAACCTACGCAAAACCAAATAAGCAGAAAAGCTAATTTTCACATATTTATAATTCACATGGCAGCTAAAAGGTGCTATTTGAAACAGTGTGTCATTAAAACTGTGTTAAAAAACAACACAGATGTAAGCTGAGAAAAAAAGTTACTGTACTTCTGCCTTTTTAAGAGCAGTACCTTATTTTCAGAGGAAAACAGTAAATCCTAGCTGGCACTGCTATACGGTTTGCAGTATGACTATTATTACTTTAGCCTAGTTGCATGAGATTTAAATTAGCAGATCCAATTAGGTCTGTGCAAAATAAAATCAAAGACAACTACCATATGGGTATTTCCTTTTCACAATGTGTTATTCTCAGTAAAACAAAAAAACCCAATCCACTGATTAAAATAACAGACCATCTGAAGATTCTATTTTATTTTTAAGGCAAATTACGTTACTTCCCAAAGATACTAATTGCCTTTTTGTGAGAATGCTGGGGGTGAACCCATACACACGTCCAATCTACACGCTTCTGGTTTTCACATTTTGTTTACAACCTTGAGCAAGTCCCAGTCTGTCTCATTAGAGAGCAGCATTTCAACACACGTCTTTTGTCATAAACCTAAAGCACCACACTTGATACTCCATTTCCAAATCAGTGGCAAGTATTTGGTGAGGAAAACAGAGAGATCTTGAGTTGTAGAGACGCCCAAGAGAGTAATAAATATTGTAAAAGCAAAACAAAAGGCACAAAGCGACTCGTCTGGTGCATCAGTGGCTGGATCTGTGTCGCTGCAGATGCGCTAGCTCTGAAGGAGATAATCCAGAAAATTCTGGCTTGGATATAAACACCCAAGGCCAGTCCCAGCCATAAGGAACAGTTCGGTGCACTCACACCAAGAAGCAAATACTAATGAAGGAAGATGCTTGCAAGCCTTCCTCTTCTCGTCACCAAAAGTACCATGTAAACAGCCATCAAGCCGCGCTTTCCTGCTCTTGTTATCGATTACTGATTTTCCCCAAAACTATGATGAATACGTGTGGTAGTATTCATGAGTTTGCCCCAAAATTTCAACAGTTCAGATCAACCCGTACAGCCTACAGACTCTCCCTGAAAAGAGCAAGGACTGACAAAGGCTCCAAAACATCCGGCAGAAGCTGTGCCTGAGGGCAGCCCCCGTAAGGTGCTGAGGTGCAGCCTGCCTTCAGTGAAATTCAACAGAATCACAGAATCTCCTAGGTTGGAAGGGACCTTTTAAGATCATCTAGTCCAACCAATGAAGGAAAAAAACCAAACCAAAACAAAAAAACCAACAAACCACACACCCCACACACCACACCACACCCAAAACACCACCAGCCCAACACTAATCCATATCCCCGAGCACCATATCAACTCGTCTCTTGAATACCTCCAGGGATGGTGCCTCAACCACCTCCCTGGGCAGCCCATTCCAATGCCTGACAACCCTTTCAGTAAAGAAATACTTCCTAATATCTAACCTGAACCTTCCCTGGCACAACTTGAAGCCACTACCCCTTGTCCTATCATCTGTGACTTGGAAGAGCAGTAGCATGAAACCTCAGTCTACTTACTGGAAGACTCTTATGCACAGCAGAGTCCTGAGCACGCCCAAGGGACACCAGGTATTTATAAGTACCACAGTGTCCAGGCTGGCCATTCAGTACCTCAGCCTTCCCCATATCCTGGGTGACCAGGTCTCCTGTTTCCCTCTGCAGAGGCCCCACATCTTCTGCAGCTGTGGCGACCTGCAATTCCAAAGCCACCACCTGGATGCAATGGAGCAATTAGAAGTAGGTGAAACACACAGACACCTGGGGAAATACCTGGCAATGAGAAAGGTCACTGAAGAAACCAAAGAGCCAAGTGTGCACACAAGTTGAGGCAGTGATGAACACAGCAGCTCTTCAGCAACAGATGCCTCCTGACCTCTATGAAAAGGCAGAACTGAAGCCCCACTGAGTTCTGCAGCTCTGCACCATCCAGAATGGGATGAAAGATGATCCCTTGAGGTCATTAAGAATATGTAATTATTAACATCACTCAACCCAGCTACTGCATTTCAATAAGCTCAGAAGGAAAGGACCATCAAGGGTTCAGGTTTTGTATCTTTAAAGAGCAGTGTATGAGGAAGCCAACATGGTTTTCACCCCAACTACTTGAGGCCAAGGGTTAAACACATCCAGCTGCCCATCTGCTGACTTTGACAATATTGATGCTAATGCAAAAATAGTAAGTAAAAGGCAAACTAATAAAAATATATGATAACTGGAAGACAATACCTTAAAATACAATCTAAAAGAACAGGAAAAGCAAATCAGTTCCATAAATTTCATGTCTTCCTCAAAATTGTTTTCTTATTAATATGACTAATAAAGTTTGGTTAGAACAAAGCAATAATTTGTGCATGAAAAATGGGAAGTATAAACACAAATATACACACTTAAAAAACCCACAAGAGCAAAATAAAGCTCTTTTCACAAAAAGAAAATTAATTCTGAATTAATTTATTGGATTTTTTTTAATATGCATGGCAGCTTTAGGCTAAAATTTATGATATCTGAAGATAAAACCAGGTGTATCAACTACTCAAGGCTAAGTATTGAGAGTCTGCTTAGAACAAAGATTAACCCTTTGGTAAATGATGATAAACCAGCAGATGGAATAATGTAAAAAAAGTCCAGTATTTTTTTCATTTTCAAAGCAGTCATGCACAAACCCAGCCCAGCTTCAGCTGCTGGTGACCTTCCCAGACAAGGTACTGCCAGGGCTCTCGGGCCCAGCAGGGAACACAGTGCCATCGCCCTCTCTGCTTATGGGCATAGTTCTCCTCTGCTTCTACAACACCATGGTCGAGTTATAAACATCCATATGCATATGTTATACCAAACAGATTGCACTTCCTTTAGAACGTAATACAGAGACTACATACATACACAGATTTACTGCTATTACCTTGTCAACTCTTGCTGGTCACATTGGTAGTTGCAGGTTTGAAAACTACTTAACAAGAAACATTTTGATGTGAGTTCATGTACATGTTATCTAAGACTCACCTAATTACCTACAGGAAATTCCTGCAGTTCTTTCCTTTAACAAACCCACATTTCCAATGGTCTCCTGCAGTGTTCTTTGAGAAAGCTTTAGACCTATACTGTTGATTTACATTGCCGTACTTCTGGGTAATTTACACATGTGCAGGTTGCAGAGAGTGCATTTCCAAAGAGTTTGGTGTTTCTAAGACTTAAATTACAGCCAGTTAACATTACCACAGATGTAAAAATTAAAAGCCCTAAGAAGGTTTTAATATAGAAACTGGTAACTTACCATATTTTATACTGGTATCAGGTCTAGGTAAGATGACAAATTATTATCCAGCAGACAATGTCTTTCCAGCTTGTCTGTCTTCATACACGAATCCTCCTCACCCACATAAAGCTCTATGTCATTTGTCCAAAACCAGCAAAGGTAGTTTCAAGGCTTAAGAAAGCAGGATAGAGGCCCTGTCAGCTGAAGCGTACCTTTCTGCGTGTTACACCCACTAAGTGTTCGCATCACGTCCAATTTAAGCCGCTCTTCCCTCTCAAGGAACTGAAGTCACCATGTCACCACCGTAACACCTGAGACCTTCACTCCTCTCATCTCCGAGAGCAGCTACGGGCATTCTGACAACACTGTGAGGTAACAAAGGAGGTTATGCATGTAAAATTAGACCACCGGTAACACAAGCAACACCTGGCCATGCGTGTGCACACACCTGCATGAGCGTGTGCTTGATATAGTCTGTGTGTGCACACAGAGAAAACAGCCACTGCAGTCAGCAAGGTCTCTGCCATTCAGTTTGTCATGGAATGAGACCCTGATAATCCCTGGATTTCCCCTTCATCTGCACATGTGTAAGTTTTATGGGTGTTTCTGCTTGTATTTCATATTAGAACAAAGCAGTAATTTGTGCATGAAAAATGGAAAGTATAAACACAAATATACACACACTTAAAAAACCCACAAGAGCAAAATAAAGCTCTTTTCACAACAAAGAATATTAGTTCTGGATTAATTTATTGTATTTTTTTTTAATATGCATAGCAGCTTTAGGCTAAAATTTATGATATCTGAAGATAAAACCAGGTGTATCAACTACTCAAGATAAAACCAAATTGCATTTAGAATTTATAAATGTTGCTTCAAGAACTGGTTAAAACAAATAAAAAAAAGAAAACAGCAATTTTTTTTGGTCTCTCCCCTCCTTAACAGAAATAGTGTAATACATATAATATATATATAATATATAATACAATTTGTGATTTCGTGCACAAATTACTGCTTTGTTCTAATATGAAATACAAGCAGAAACACCCATAAAACTTGCACACATGCAGATGGGGCCAGTGCGGCCACAGTGCTCCCCTTCACCGGAGTGAAGCCTGAGGACCAGGGTCTTCTCCAGCCCCTGACACAGCACAGGGAGAGGAGAGTGCCACCAATTCCAAATACACCAGTTCCTGCCATTAGCATCGTCCAAGAGACATCAAAGCTGAATCTTTCTCCCTTAAATATGGGGGGAAAAAAGTTAAATATGAGCTAAGACGGGAGAAAATACTTTTCATAAGCAGCATTGATTTGGCTTTAAATCAATTTTTTTTAATTTATTAAACTGTAAGTAGAAAAAGCAGTAGTCAGAAACCCACTTTAAATTATCTCTTAGTTTTTCTATATTGTACAAATGATCTGTAAAGTAATATCCCCAAATCTGCTTCGAGTAACCAAATTTTGCAATAGCTACACAAAATAGGTACATCAAGGACTGAAGAAAAGGTATCTTTTAATTGTTCCTTCAGTTCTCCAATTAAAAAAAAAATTACAACACGCTCACAACTGATATAAAATAAAGTTTGGAAACAGTCACATTTTGCTCATTAAAAGTTTAATCCATGCAGCTTTGAAGTATGTATTACACTATTTCTGTTTGGGAGGGGAGAGACCAAAAAAAAATGCTGTTTTCTTTTTTTTTTGTTTGTTTTAACCAGTTCGTCAAGCAACATTTATAAATTCTAAATGCAAATTAAGTTAGGCTGTTATATCATCTTTACGTTTCTATACGGAAGTCTATAATATAGCAGATCTTAAGAGCTCAAGAATGAAAACGAATAACAGATACCTACATTCCAAGTAGTCCACAGGCTACTTGGCGCCTAAAGAACTTAGGGCAATTTCAACACAAATAAAGATAGCAGTGTTTAAAACTTCACTCAAAAGAAAAAAGAATCTACATTCCCCAATTTTCTCAGACACACATGCAAAACCAAACACCAAAATCCCTTTTTAAAGCTACCACTTCTTTCTCCTCTCCCGCCCACTGCAGCCATTAGCAAAGTCCACGCTTCACCAGAAACCAAACCACCCCCACTTTTTAAAAAAAAATATTACATTCCCTCAGAGCAGCAGAAATTTAGGTTTCCCAGTTTCTGGCTCTAGCTTTAAAGAAGTCAGACTTTTCTATCTCTTCTTCAAGGCTAAACAGGCCACCTATCAAGCCTTAGGCAGCATACATTGAGGGGGGGGCAAGGTTTTTCGGGGGAAGGAGGAGGGTGTAGCTGCCAAGGATGCACATCATTCCCCCACCTGAGGGCTTCAGATCACACTGAGTCACAGGTGCAGGCATCTTCTCACAGGGTTCAGCAGGTTCATCACCAAGGAAGGCAAATTTGTTTATTTTATTCACCAGTCAGTCCCCTCCTAAGAAGGGGTGATTACAAAATCCCTGCACACATTCAAATGGCTCTAGATTTAATGTGGCTGAGAAGCTACTGTGCTTGTAGGATGAAATATGGCATATTTCTTTTTGTTATAATATATGTGAGGTTTTTTTAAAAAAAAATTAAAACCTGCAGAAACCAAAGAAAGTTTGATCAGGAACCAGAAGAATCGACTACCAGCAGACAAAAACCAACAGACAAATCATCTGCCCAAAAATGGAGGGATGTGTGTGAAACACAAAGCTTTAATTGTGCTTTGGCGGCATGAGAAGGCACAGGGGGCAACTTTACCTGGAAATTCACCCTCTGGGTTGTCCCCAAAGTCAAGAAGACAAGAAAATCGCTACGACAAATGGCAACATTCACATTTTCAAGATTAATTCACCACTGGCTGCCAGTTCACTCCCACATGAAGGCTGAGACCTTCAACTGCTTGAATTTAGGTGAGGCCTTGTTACACCTCTGTAGAAACATCACACCTCCTATTTCACTCCCAAACACTCTGTGGCAAAAGGCTGAGGGAACAATTTGCACCTTTTCCCTCAGCCACACTTCACAGAATCACAGAGGATCACAGAATTGTCATGGTTGGAAAGGATCTCTGAGAGATCACCGAGTCCAACCACACACACACACACACACACACAAACACTCTCACAATCTTGGGCACTGGAGCATTTCTTAAATCCCTCCAGGGATGGTGACTCCACCACCTCCCTGGGCAGGCTGTTCCAGTGCCTGACCACCCTCTC
>JAOXNO010000002.1:1812869-1839046 GCA_028565335.1 Limnodromus scolopaceus
CAGTAAAGCTCACACATTTCCATTTCCAGTGGAAAGCATGCACA
The DNA here is from genome assembly GCA_028565335.1 of Limnodromus scolopaceus. NCBI lineage: Eukaryota > Metazoa > Chordata > Aves > Charadriiformes > Scolopacidae > Limnodromus > Limnodromus scolopaceus. Next base: position 1,812,914 of record JAOXNO010000002.1, read on the forward strand.
AAGCAGTTTGTGCTTTCCCAAATACACCTCCATAATATCCATGCAGCAGTTTCTCATTTTCCAAGCTAACTGCTGCTGAGGTTTTCATGGGAATCAGGGCCATTCTCTAAAAGCAATGAGTGCTAGAACTTTTAGACTTTTATGAAAATGCTGATGTGTGCTTTATTGGTGTTTCTGAGTAACCAAGTCTTAGAAATGCTCAGAAGCAGCTGGTGGGCCTCAAGAGCTCAGAAGCCAGAGAAGAGCACGAAGAGAGTCCTTACCAGAACCCCCCAGACAATTTGCACTTTATTCTGAATTTGTCAGTGCGTGACTTGGAATTGTTGAGTTTCCCAGAGGTTAAAAATTCTGCAAAAAATGCAAGAATACAAAGCAGAAGCTGCAGACTGTAAATGCCAAAACAATAAATCTTGAAAACCTGTAATTTGTTTCTTTCTAGCCTTTGGGAATTAATGGGATTATTAAATGCAACATATCAAGAATGAGAAAAGTTTCATTAATTTATGGAACAACTGATTAAGCAATATTGCCCGTGTCACTCTCTAAACTAAAACTACCTCTGAAGTTTTCCTAGAAAGAGTCCTAAATTGAGGTCGCTGTCATTCACAGAGCATAGCTAGGTTTTAAGGCATTTTCCACATCAGTGCCTAAGACCAAGACAATAGCAGCCTATTAAATGACTGGAGTTAAAAAAACATCCAAAATGGGAAAGTTTAAAAAAACCTTATCATTAACCTAGCACACTTGTAAAGAATCTAAAGCTAAATGCAACTGTATCACCACCTACTGGGCAACAATCAATAGGGGCTTAGTGCTGGATCAGTCAAGAAAAATTGAAGGTGACATTTTGTGATGAAGTCTCTGACAGTCTCTAGGACGATGGATTATGATGTGCAATTTATATCAGCATCAACCAGTCATGATACGGGAATGCAGTCAAAAAACCCTGATATTTTTAAAAGGCAGTATCAGGAATAAAGTTAATGACACTACAATGATTTGGCTCACTTACAGCTCCAAAGAACGTTGCAGCGACAACTCCCATCATCAAACTGGAAACAGCTGAGCAGCACCTGAAGCTCAGCGCTGCACGACCAGACTGCATTTAATACATCTACTGAAGCTTTAAGACTTGCTCATCTTCAGAAACCACCTCATGCCTTTGCAAATTTGTCTTCACCGAGAATGTACAGAATTACAAATCAAAACAGCCCCAGGCAAAGAAAACACTGAGTCACCTCAAGGAGGCATCCTCAGGGCACTGCAGCTGGTGTCGCTCTCAGTAGCTATAAATGACTGAAACAGGAAGGGTGCTAATCTCTCTCACCCAGTTTTCAAGTCTTGGACTAACTACAGGCTATGAAGGGGCTCTATGAACAAGAGAATTCAAGAATTTACAAATCACCTACTGTAAACACTCCAGGGAACATGTAGCCATCCCTCATGACAAGAGGGAGATCTTGGAGCTCCCAGTCCAAAATTAGTAGGTGCTCCAATGATCGGTGGCCTCAGAAACCCCAAAATAAACACGTGCTTCCATGCCCCTAGGTCTTCAACAACAGTTACTAACCAACAAAACAGGATTCATTGAAATACCTGTTTCATGTGTGGCATCAACACCTGACCAAAGAAAGCCCCCGCCCCCCAAAAAACCCAAACAAAACCAAGTCCAAACCCAACCACTACCTGAACACATAAAAACTTTCCATTTGTTACCAAGGGGTTGGGTGAAAGATCTGAAAGATGTGCAAGCTTTCTCATTTCAAAAAGAAAACTCTCTAGCAACAGCAAGCATTCACAGGGTTTCTTTCTTTTCTTTATTTTTTTTTCTTTCTCTTTTTAAATGCAAACCCCACAGTCTGAGAAATCTGCAAGGAGAAGTGAGCTTGCTTTTGTGACCTCAGTGTGCGGAGCAGGGGGAGCGATGGCTTCTTGCGGTACTGTATGAATACTAATGACAATTAGGGGGAAGACGAGTGCATCTTCACCCCATGGGAGGACTCACAACCGCAAGTGTGGTATGTGATTAGCAACTGTGATACACTGCGCTTCTGAGAGCGAGCATTTTTGGAAATTAAAAAAAAAAACAAATAAAAGGAACTGTGTTTAATTCAAACCTAAATTTGAATTAAAGTGATCAAAGTCTCTGAGCTGCAATTTAAACGTTGTATTACTGTGAATGTAGCCAACCCAGAGGTACGACTGCAGCTAACCCACCGCCCAGGGCAGATTTTAGAGAGGCAGAACACAGGTAGATGGTATTGCTACAATCAGGAATGGGGAGTCTAGCAGATACATAAATGTGTAACTAAAAGGATTCAGGGCGCCTTTCGCTGTTAGGAGCAAGAACAAGTGAAGAACACCATCAGAAGGAACAAGTTTCCAAGCCTGCAAAATAAATGGAGGAGTTGCAAAAAGCTTCTGCACTTATCTTTATCCACACAAAGAGTTATCAGCCACAGTGGTCAAAGAGCATGACAAACAGAAGGACGCTCCAAGTCAAGGCTTCATATGGAAAGAACAACCAAGAGTTCACTCCTGGGCGATCACTGGACACCACTAGGGACCACCCAAGATGGGCTTAATGCGTGTGGCCAGGGGGGTGTGAACATTATAATGAGTTCTAAGAAATGTAATGACTGTGCACATTATGTATAGATGTAAGCCTCCGTGAATTCCACAATTGGTGGACATGTTGGGTGGAGAGATCCCCCATGTCCCCAGCGCCAAATAAAGAGAAGACCTGCTTCTTAGGACTACGCTGGTGTTAAGAGGTTCACTCCCAATTTCGGTGACAGTACGGGAGATCTGTAGTGCTTAACTGGAAGTGCAATTTGCACTCCAAGCAAGCCATGAAAAATAGCTTTGCTATAAATAGGAGTCTACTCTTATTTATATTGCATGAACTGCACACAGCTCTGAAATCCTGGAAGGAAGCAATTGTTGTTTGAGCTTAAAACCATCTCAGAGCAAAAAGAAGAGAGGGGAAAGCAAGATAAAGGGCTCAGTAGCATCAGCATTGCTCTGCCTGCTGTACCCTCCTCATTCCCATCCCGGGGAAGAGGGTGGGGAGAGGCAGATTAAGTTCACCAACACCATTGTCATGCAAAAGCAGAAACCACATGGAACAGGAAACAATAAAAGAGAGCATTAAAGAACAGAAGCATTTCCAAATGAGCTTCTCACAGATTGCTGTATAAACCTAACGGGTATATAACAAGGATTTAACAACCTACTTCTTCCACTGTAAGTCACAAAGCCACTTGGCAACACCCGTATAGATTTACTCAGTAACTTCATATAGAGAACATGGTGCTTTGAACACCACATACTGCCTTAAAAACATATATCAGTGCTCAAAAGCTACAGGGCATGAAATTGCAATGGGAATATCTGAAAGCAGGACGTGAGACTACAGAACACCCAGTTTTTCTAGACAGGAAAACAAATATTTGAAAGGAATCATCAAGTTGCAAGACAAAATTATTTCTGTTCTAATTTAAGGGATTACCTAAAAACCTAATAATCTCCAACTGTAATTAGATAAATGGCATACTCAGATTGATTAAGCTTGTCATTTACAGCAAGAGTACACGTTCCTCTTCTCTATAAAAAGAGAGAAACAAGAATGCGCAATTGGAACATTCTTCCACTGAGAAACATCAGTTAGTCAAAGCCAAACAGCCTATGGGAGGTGCATTTTTAACACCAAGATACCATTAAAGTATTTTTAATTGGCCTGAAAAGGTGTTTTTGCAAACTACTGATTTACCTTCCTTGCACTTAAAAAACCAAACCTCTTCCAATCCCAATTTCTAGCTGGTGCTGTTTTCCCATCCCAGCCCGAGGCAGGCACAGCCAGGCTGAAAGCATGACTCTCTGCTACAGGGTAGTGCTCCGAGAAGATATTGCCACCCTGCACCTCATTCATCAGCACGTCCTCCTCGTTTTACTAAGGACTAAGCCAGTAACTGTGGGAACAACAGCAAATAAAGACCGTCTACTGAGCTGTCACCTTGGTCAATTCTAGTTTCCACTCAACTCTTAGCACCTCAAATTTCTCAACTTCCCCAGGCACTTCCTCAGAAATACAAATGCCAGATCCTCCCCTGAGGTGCCTGCAGGAGCGTTCCCATCCTCACAGCTCCGGAGTACAAAAGCAGCCAAAGAAGAAAAAAGTAGGTGCATCAGTGCCAGCCATGGATGGCACTGTATGGACATGTTCTACTAAAGTCATCAGGAGAATATGTATTTATTTTCGTTAAAATTCTGAAAATAACAAAAAAGATACAAAAAAAGACTTTCGGTCTGTATAGTTTACGGATTTGGTGGCAATGTGTATGCTACCTTCCCCTGTACGTACCCATGCATGTGACTCCAGGCTATTTCTTTAAAAACCAGGGAAAGTTCTCTGATGAAACCACCACACAAACATTGCAGATGTGTACAAAACTTTAACCTGAAGAATCCAAAAGGAAAAAGAAGTAATGTATCAAAAATGCTGAGATTCAAGAGAAAGAATCATACTATGAGTCGACAGCACAATATGGTAGGACACAGAAGCCATCAACCTATTCCTAAAGCCATATAGACTGAGAAAACCCGCGCTTTCAAAAAGTGAAGGATTGCTATTTCTATTGAAAAGCCAGGGGCTCTATAAGACTTTAGGATCAGCAACCCGTAGTTACTTGCTTCTTGGTAAGTGTTTAATTTATTGACATTGAAAACAAATGTTTATTGTTAAGGACTCCTTACAAAATAAGACATATCCAGTCACATCTGCCCTAGATGAGCGTGATTCTCCAGTTTGCTTTCCTGTGTTAGGCAACATGTCAATAACCGCAATAATAAAAAGTTACTTTGGGAGCAGTGCCTTCTCTCTCGGGTACGGTAAGTGGAATGATTCACAGTAGCGTAATAGCTTTGAAACACTCCTGGGGCCAGTCACATATCCCAGATCGACCCTTTAAACAGCAATAACAGAAACTCCCAACCTCTTCCCCCTCCCAAAAACCCTAAAAAAAAAATCATAAGGATAATACATGCAGTAGCAGGCTTGCAAGAGTACTTATCAAAGAAGAAACTACACTTCAAGGTACATATTGTAAGATGTAATTTTAAATCAATAGTATTAAAATATGCTAGTAACTTACTTTAATGTAAAACAGCTGAGAACAAAACCCTGCATCCCTTCTCTACAATGATTTATGAAATACTATTACTAGTCTTGTTACGAGAAGAAAGCTGGGGTTTTGTTCTTAAATTTAAACTTGCTAAAGCACCAGCTTTTCTATATCTATTTTATAAAATATTGATCACTGAATATGACTAATTAACTGTAATCCAGAAATGTATAGCAAGTGTATGGCATGTAAGAAAAATTGCAATTTTATTGTTTTTTCAGTATTTCAGTTAGTTACTGCGGAAAAGGGGAATATTTTTTTAAAGAAATAGCAGCAGTTGTTCCAAAATCCTCTTTTGGAGAGCAACAATGTTATGGTACTTCCTGAAACCCACATTTTGCAAGAAATACAGTTTTCCTAGAGTTTTATCAGACTTACCAGTACCAACATGCAGAATGCAATGCTCCTCTTTCCCAAAATCCTGCTAAATATGACTGATTTCTTGCTTGCAAGTGTGATATAAAACCAATACTGATAATAAAGTTCTCCTTCCACCAAGCACAAAGAACACTCCAGTTCCCAAATTATTCTCAAGAGAGAGTAGAGCAAGAGGTCCAAGCACCAGATGCAGAAACTGTTAGAAGGACCGAGGAAGCAGCAGTGGTCACAGTGGCACTAAACACTCCAAAAAAAGGTATATCACACTTTTCAAGGCAGAGAGAGGTACAACAATGAACGGTTTTATACTTTTTCCAATTCCCTGCAGAAGCTATTTCTCTATTTATGGCATGAGCCAACCTAAATGTTTTACATAGCTTCTTTTTACTTCAGCCAGAATGTATATACAGGAAAATGAAAATATGTAGAAAAATACAATATTTTTTTTTTAAATGCTATTTCTGAAAAGTTATAGACCTACTATTTTAACTCTAATACTTAGAAATCACTAGAGTACTCAAAGACAGGTGGTTTGGGGTCAATAGCATAGATGTATTTCAAACCTGTTGAAGCATAAAAAAACCTCTTTCAGTCACCCACAGACAAGAGTAAATATTTAAGCATCTATTATCCATACCAGACACCAAACACTGAATTTCCTTTCCACTTCCTACATTAACACAGTTAACACAGTCAAAGAAACTGCCTTAAAAGGATAGAGTATTGCTCCATAACACAGCATGAACTCCGTGGCTTTCCCATTATTTTCAAAACAGATTATGAAACAAAATCATTCCAATTAAGGGCAATTCCTCTCCTCACAACATTCGTGTGGAAGAATAAAAGGCACTCATCTGGCCCAGCCTACTTTTGTCTTTATTCACAGGCTGTGCTTCTCATTCTCACAGAGTCACAGAATGCTATGGGGTTGGAAGGGACCTCTGGAGATCATCTAGTCCAACCCCCACCCAAAGAAGGTCCACCCGCAGCAGGTTGCACAGGAACGTGTCCAGGTGGGTTTGGAATGTCTCCAGAGAAGGAGACTCCACCACCTCTCTGGGCAGCCTCTTCCAGGGCTCTGCCACCCTCACAGCAAAGAAGTTCCTCCTCATGTTTAGATGGAACTTCTTATGTCCAAGTTTGTGCCCATTTCCTCTTGTCCTGTCCCTGGGCACCACTGAAAAAAGACTGGCCCCATCTTCCTGACACACACATATACAAGTATTTGTATATGTTGATCAGATCCCCCCTCAGCCTTCTCTTCTCCAGACTAAGAAGACCCAAGTCCCTCAGCCTCTCCTCTGAAGAGAGATGCTCCAGGCCCCAATCCTCTTTGTAGCCCTCTCCTGTAACCTCTCCAGCTGTTCCCTGTCCTTCTTGAACTGGGGAGCCCAGAACTGGTCCCAGTGCTCCAGATGGGGCAGAGCAGAGGGGCAGGATGACCTCCCTCCACCTGCTGGTCACACTCTTATTGATGCCCCCCAGGATGCCATTGGCCTTCTTGGCCACAGGGGCACATTGCTGGCTCATGGTCATTCTGTTGTCCACCAGGATCTTTTTCCCAGGTCTTTTTCCTCAGAGCTGCTCTCCAGCAGAAGACCTCTCATAGTCCTCTATATCCTTCCCCTCCAACGTGACTTATCTTTGCATATTCTACCCATTCCTTTCACATCTATTGCCCTTCTCTTCATGTCCTCCTGCTTTTGTTCAAGCCAAATCCTTGCACAGTTCTCTTCAAGAAAATATGAAGGAAAAAAAATATCATGTCCTTTTCTCAAGTTGCAGCTTCCTGACAAAAATTATTTGAGGTCATAACTAATAGAAACTAGAATAGAAACCTTCTGAAAAGCAAGCACACCAAGTCCATGGAAAATGCAGTATGTCCAGTACTTGCAATGTCACCTGCAGACCAAAGCGACCTTCAGCAATCCACTGTTTCATATCCAATCTGATCAAAATTATGAAAAACCACTGGACTGCATTAAAATGTCATATTGCTTAATGAACCCAGTTTGAGATATTGAGGGGTTGATCTGGGCTCTGCCCAGAACTGTTCCAGAAGCTCTGACTTAGGAGACAGGCACAGATAAGACTTCTCCATTCATGGTACTGTTGACTTCCTCCAGTTACTCCGGGAGAAAGGGTGCAGCACTGCAGTAATTCCACCTGGTCTTTCCTAAAACATACAATGAATGGGGGATACCGATCACCCAGAGTTTGCTTTCACAGAGACAGATCTGCCATCTTTTAATTTCCTTTGCCATCGTAGAAAAGCACAGTGAGAAACCACAGGTGGAGATGCCAGTGACGATGGCAACTCCCTATACACCTCTGCTGTACAGCTAACACAAAAATCCCAGTGAATTTCCCTGCTCCTGGCAGAAAAGGAGCTCTCTAAAGCACAACATAGACAAAGCAATGCTGGCAAAATGGTGGGGAAAATGCTTTTCAAGATAATTTAAAGTGCCATCCCCTCCTGTTGAAAACACATAGTTACCCTGTTCAGTTAACACATGCAAGGTCTCAGATGATCTTACCCTTCATGTAGTTGGTGTGAATTAACTACCACCACTTCTGATTACCTCCTTGCTTCTAGCACAAGGAAGAGGCTTTGGTCACTTTCTCACCACTAGACTGGAAAAGTGTAATTCTGAAGAACAAGCGTAGGACAGCCCTAAAGGTTCATCTGTTACTTGCATTTGAACCGTGAGGCCATTGACTCTGGTCTTCCCATTAGCTCTAACTCCTTCCAGCAGGTTCTTAGCTTCAATCGTTGGGAAAACTCATGAATCACATGTGAGCTGCAGCAAAGATCACTTCCAGATCAGTTATGGCAAACATTAAGTGCTACAAAGCTCCCCCACAATCCAGCTGGCATGAATGAAGAAAATATTTTCAGAGAAACACAACAAGTTCTCTCTTCTTCTACCACTGGAAAGAACAAACCTGTTCCACCTCATGCAGCGATATTCTGTCTATCCAAGTGCCTTTCAATGCTCCAAAAATATTTATTCAATCCTTAGAAATAAAAAAATACACAGGTATCCCAAAGCAGTCCAGTAATATGGCAACCTATTTGGGGATTATTCTGGTAAGTAACAGCAACTGCCTGATTACATGGAGCCAAGAGAGCCTGCTGGGGATTTGGCCGAGCAGTATTGAACGTAAAAGTCTTGGCCAGCTGGTTATAACCTATGGCTCAGAAACTCCTCCTTCTACACAAAACTAATGCTTTCAAAAATGTTACTGGAGCTGGTATTACAGTGCTTTGAAAAAATGTTTATTGGATTTCTCCAGAATAAATAGAAAAACCTGTTAGTAAAGATACTTTTTTCAACTGCTAGAGGACATCCCCTTAGCCAGCTTTGAATATAAGGGCATTCTCCGTAACTCCAAAATCTGACTGTAAAGTGTAGGGTATTGAATAAACTTCTTCCAAATATTAAAATAAAAGGAAGCCTTTCTCAGACAAACAATCCATACGGATTCAGTGATCCAGAATCAGAAAAATGTCATTTGGCCACCTCTCTGAAATAACAGGGAAAGCATTCATTAGCTGGACTTACTATTACCATGCTGCAGTTCATTAAGTATGCGGCTTTCTTCAGTCATACAGGAAACTGTTTATAATTCTGCTGGACGTGCTTAAGCTTCCCTTTCACTAGGGAAACTTCCAGATAATGAAAGCCAAACATCTGGCACATTCAGAGAACACTTGCATCCTAATGATGGTGGGAGAAGTAATATCTCTCATCAGTTCATTTCATAACAATCACGTAGGTTGTGTGGTGAGACAGTAAGTACAGAAACCTTCCTTTACCCCCCATCAGGCGCTCAGATTTGTCTCATTTTCTGTGTGTATCTGCTGCCACCCCAGATGTTTGCAAACGAGAAACCAACCACTACATCAGCACTGCTACTACTTACTAACTCTGCACTCCCCCAGGGCTGCTGAAGTTAAGTCACATTTTTCAGGGGTTATATGTAAATGTTCTTCCTAGGAAAGAAACCAAGAGTCTGGCTTCTGATCCAAGAGCCGCTTTGAATCGTGCAAAAGAAGAGTTAGACAGTTGTTTGTGCTACCAGTGATGCTCAAGCTTCCAACACATTTGCACAAGCCACGGCAGAGACTCTGGCGCTACCTGTCCCCCCGAAAGCACTGCGTGCTCTCCAAATGAAGTCTGCTGAAGAGGGGTGCAGACCATGGATACAACGCCCACTAAGATGAAGAGCAACCCCACGCTAAAGAGAGTGATCGTCCCTACGCCAGGGAGAATAACCCTTTGAATTGTAGGGGGAGGCCTTGATGGAAAGAACAGGCAAAGCTGCTCTGTCAGGTTCTATTTCCCAGTGGGTCTAAAAACCACTTCCAAATGAGCAGAGCGATTTCATATAACACAGAGGGGGCAAAACAGCACTTAATTGGGTTTAAAACTACCTGAACAGAGACATCTCCAAGGCATGCTACGTTTAAGTGTTTTGCATTGAGTTAAGACAATGTGAGTAAGGAAAAAAGTTAAGCAAAAGATAAGCAGCAGGTCCACCCATAGGAGGGTTCATGTTGCATTCTCAGGTCTCTGATGTTGATCCAAGGCCAAAACAGTGCTAGGCCTTGGACCAATCAATCATCTTTCCTCTGGAGAGCTCTGGAAGCACTAGAAGCAGCCTTAAGCTATGTCTAGTGTGCAACTCATCAGCTGAAACAAGTGTAGTAATAACCATGGCCTACCACGGCTCATAAATTGCAATGCCACTCCACCTTCCAGCTGATGCTGGGAAATCTGGGAGATCCTAAGCTATTAAATTTTAAGATACGGGTCCCTAATTTCTTATCCTGCTTCCTACCTTTAAAGAAAGCATTGCCTATGGTATGTTCAACATTCCGGTAAGTCAGAACCATCCAGGAACAAAGAACAGGAATCAAGGTTAACAGAGAAGCACGTCTTCTCCACTCGTTTACAGGTACCCTTAGGACAAGCAAGTATACTAGACCTTCGGCTGCATTTCAAGCAGTGTGTGTAGCATAAAGATTCACTTGAAGAAGTAAAACCAAGGCCCACCTTTGTGATTTAGAAAACAAACTGGACACTGCATGGGATTGAAGGGTCATGGCAGTACAAATTAAGCAAGGCTGTCATGGTCCAGCAGAAGCAGGCTAGGGCATTCACATCTCACTTCCACCAGGCACAGCAGGGCGCTTTGTGTCAAGCTAGCACAAACTCCACTGCATCTGAAAAAGAGAGGACTGCCAATGCAAGTGGTCCTATCACTTCCTCGAAATACCCTCTTTCTCACACCCCCTCACACATTCGTTTTGTGTGACGTCAGCTATACAGAGCAAGGCTACACAACATTCATCATTTGGACAGATGAATCTTCTACATCCATGCACAGGTGCCCTTGCAAGGATGAATCGATTTGACATTGCACGAGATGTCTAGTAGCCATACTGCAGGTCCAACTTAGGAAGAGTCAACCCCACCGCAATCAACAGCTTGGTGGCCACTTTTGTCTAACTCATTTCCTATGAGGTTCATGACTCCAGAGGTAGGTCAAGGTATCCTATAACTCACTTGGGTTTGTGACTGCAGACCAGGAATGGTAAGCTACCCAAGATACCGTCTACTTAGCAAGAACAGACCTGAACAGCTTTTTAACTGATTTTTGAAGACTCCAGGCCAGCATGGCGTAGTGAGCTTACCTGGTTAGCAGCGATTTCGAAGGTGCAGCACTACGCTCCCCGGTCAGGATGCACCACAGCATGCAAGAAAACTGAACTCCAGACACAGAAGTGGTGGTGAATATAGAGTTATTCTCAATACACAGTATTTGAAAAGCAAACACCCAGTAGGTCGAGCAGGAAACTTCTAAAATAAAATCTCCATGCTGGAAGTTCATTGCAAAACTGTTAAAAGTTTTGTACTTTAATACATACAGTGTGAAAGTACATCGCCAAATTGATATTAAGTGTTGGTTATTTATGAACCAAGGACGTACATTTATGGAGCAAGAACAGCTCTGTATCCCATCATCAGCTTCTGACCTGTTGTGTCAAGCAGCAGCTGTTTTATTTGCCTGTCCCCTGGTCTGTGAGAGCTGTGATTATGACTGTACTCAAGGTGGGAGTACAGTGACTTCTCAAATTTTTATCACCTGCTAACTTGTAATCAAAGCCTGCTTTCCTGGGGCCAGCAGCATAGCGGGTCCGGCATGCACTGTCATAGCTTGAGATCATGGAAGCGCTTTGCAACGAGACTAGAAAAGTAGTAAAAACAGTAAACCACCCCCCTCAAGCCTTCCCCCTTGCCAAGCTCTTCTAGCAGAAGACAGAAATCCCACGGCTGGGATTCAGTGAATGTCCACAACCTACGGACTGTGGCCACATCAGGAAGTGTCACTTGAGGAACCTGAATTGTTCTGCAACCTAGAAGCATCCTGGGCTCAGTACGTTCAGAAGCAAACTCTAACAAACATATCTGTCTCAGTGAATCACCAGAAAGTACATTTCTAAATCCTCATGTATTATTTGATTGTCACAATCTTGCTCTACTCTTTCCTCACCTATTTGATCTAAGATAATGTAAGCGCTTAAAAATAATAACAACATTTATTTAATTTATAATCCAAACTGTGCTGGTACGCTGGGAAGGAAGAAAGTTCTACCAAGCAATAGTAATTTTTTGAAATGCAAAAGGTGTTGTAGCATCTCAAATGTCACACAAAAAGTAGACTCACCTTACACAGCTTCAAAGCCAAAGGACCAGCGATACTCCAAAGAGAAGGCAATTTCAGTAACAAAGTCACAGCAGAATTAAATTTTACAAAAGGTGTATTCTATTAAAAACTGCTATAAAATTTCAAGTGACATTTTATTCTTAAAAGCCTGGATTTTGCTTTGGATTTTTGCAATGAAGCCTTCCAATGTAGGTGATTCTGTGATTCTGTGCTTCAACCGAGCTTACAATTATTTCTGTATATTGTGATACAAAGGTTTTATTCTTAAAAGCCTGGATTTTGGTCTGGATTTTTGCAATGAAACCTTACAGATATTTCTCCATCACACCAACAGTGAGTATCTATCTGTGCATGACCTTGCTGGCAGCTTAGCTGAGGGCTACTGCTCAGTGGAAGAGAAGGTCCATGCAGTAAAGTGGGACTTAAATTAAAACAACCGGGGCACCACCAAAACAAGGACTGGAGCAAAGACACAGTGACTGCTGAAGCACAAACCATGAATCCCTGAAAACTAGAGAGTAGTTACTATGTACATACACACACACACACTACATATGTGTCTGTTTCTATAGAGAGAGTGAGCACACACTCAACTAGTGTGTGTCATGTCCACACGACAGCAGTGTGGACTTAAAACCCTCCCACCTGGAAGCACTAAAGCAAAGATTTGAACCTTAGAAATAGTGTCAACAGGCTTTGGATCGGGTTCTGAATCACTGCAAAGGACAAGCTTCAGGTTTGATTGGGTCTGCTGGCTTTCTGGCATCATGTCATCCTAACTGTAAAACTCTATGATGTTTATCCGGTGTGATTACCCTGTGTTGGAGAAAAGAAAATCTTAAATATCTTCTCTACAGTTGGAACAGAAACCATCAGTAGCATTTGAAGGAATGCTTTAAAACGAGTGCTTCTGCTCTGCCAGGACAAAGGTAACAATTTCCACCTCCACTGCGGTCCCTAGATGAAATAACTACTCTTTGATTATTCAGCTTATTACAACAAAGCACAGCAGCCACAGTTAATGACAAGGTGAAATGCTGATGGTGTTACCATGTATGGCTTAATTTGGGGCAGGATTATGCCATGAACTGTGGTTGGTTCTCTTGGGGTGCAAATTGCTGCTAGTGAAAAATAACTGTTTGCATACAAATACCAGGAACCCAAGTAAGAGAAGAGAGAAATCAACCATTGGTGCAACCAGCTAACTTGATCTTATTACTTCTCCAGACGTGAGCAGAGAAGATATTCTCCAAAGGATTTTCTATCTGAGACAGAGATATAAAGCCAGAAGAGCACCATATGTTAAACTTCAATATTGGTTTTGATCAAAATCACTCTGGGAAGAGCTTATCCAGTCAAATTGCACTTGACTGCAGTAATGCCATAAACCTTGATGCAACACGTAGATTGATGTAGCATTCTTAAGAGAGGTAAGAACTATACAGAAAATGCCACTATTGGAAAATTTAATTTTCCAGATAAAAAGAGCAAAGAAGTATAGTGTAATTTGTATACTCTCATACACGATTGATTCAGTGGATAACCTTTATATCTCTAAGAAATAAGGTTAATTCATACTCGATTTTGAGAGAGTTCACTCACAGAAAGTAAACTGGATGTGAATAGTAAGAAGCTGATTAAACAAAATGGAAGAACAAAAGAAAACAGATTTGTAATTAAGGGTTAGCAGCATTTGTTTTGAAAAAAAGAAATTAAGGGAACTAACTAGAAAAATTAACTGAATCGAGGAGCTCAGCTATCCGAATATGAGAGAAACCTAGGATTCTTCAAATTCCAGGTGTCAAACTCTTCAGTATTCCAAGGAAGGAAGGGAGAGAGAAAGACTTCATTGGGATTTTTAAAAAGCCTAAACCCAGACATAAGGAAGAGGTCAAGAAAAAAAAAAATAGTGAGAATTGGTATAGCAGAATCTCAGGAAGATCTAAGTCCAAACACGGTATTTTCCTGGATTTGACAGTTTTATAAAGATTGGTGGGTGCTCCAAGGAGGGATGGATCAGGAAAAGAACAACTTGGGTTCCCAGGCAGCAGGAAGGATATTTTGGGAACGACAATCTAAGTACCAAAGGACATTTTTAACCTTATTTTTCGTAAGGGCATTAATGTCTCATGTTATGAGAGGATGGGGGTGAATGGTGAAGAAAAAAGGTAAGGTGCACAAGGGTACAAAAGAGGATATCAACATAAAGCGAAATAAAAACTTTAGGAGCTATTAAACAGTCAAACCCAGAGTTTTGAAAGAAATGGCAGACAAAATTGAACATCACTGAGACATTTCTTTTAACTAGGATACTCCATACAATTAAAGAGTAGAAAATAAATTATTTGTGGTTAAAGTAAAAGAGAAGAATTTTCTACACGCCTATAAAACTTACTTCAGTGGCACAAAGACGAAGCACGCTTCCCTTCAAATTTCCTTCTAAAAACATGAAAGCAACTGGAAAATGTGACCAATTTTATTCTGGGTTGTGTTAAACCCAGGGTAGCTTGTGACAGAGTAACTGGAGGGATTACTTCACCAGATAACATTCTTTAAATGCTGTAGATCTCATTAATCTGGGTTTTAGCTGAGCGTTCAGCAGTGTCACATGGGAAACAGTTAAACTGGAACTTGCAGAGGAATTCAGAGGTAGATGAGCATCTGGTTCAAGGGGAGACAACAACAGACGTCCTGAAAACTTAACTAATTATTAGAGGGTCTTAAGAATCAGTCTTGGAACTGATCTTATTAAACGTTTCAACCAATAACTCCCTCACTAGTATTAAGAACAGGCTGGTAACACATAATACAGCAGAGATACAGATCTTGGAAGAGAGGACATAGACCTTACACGGAAATAATTAGATGCTCTGAAGAACTACAGTAACGGGAAAAAATTCAAAAAGGCACAACTCAAGGTCACATACTCAGGGAATACAAGAATTTTCCTGCCACACTGTGTGCTTCCCAGTGACAACTGTAAAGGAGGACCAGGGAGTTTTAGTTAATTACAATATAATTATGAACCAAGAATGCGAGCCAGGTGCTAAAAGGCAAATGTGATCCTTGGATCCAGAACAGACGTATTTCCAAGAGGAATGAGAAAGCAGTGCTATCACTGAACTAAACACTGGTAATGCCCAAAAATGATTGCCACGTATTGTTTGGATCACCATGTTAAAATATGAATGTCAGATACAAGAGGTACTCAAAAAAGACAGCAAAGACAGTGGGGAAAAAAAAAAGACTGGATTTATTCTGGAAATGAGGAGAAGGATCTGAGTGTCAGGAGCTTTTCAGTTTTCCAAGGCAGCAGCAGTGACAGAACAACAAAAAAACCCCGCCGTGCCCTTCTGGTCAGACAGGGCTCAGGAAGTTCGCCCGCAACAGTAGGGTATTAGGGCTGCACCAGCAAGAACCACAGTTGGGAGATGCAGATGGTCTTTTCCAATCGAAAGCTCCTAATACATATTTAAAATTATGAACTTAGAGCCAACGGTGCTAAAACTGGCTACAAATGTCAATGTTACCACATCTCAGCCCTAAAAGTTTAACATCAATATTAAACTACCCAAATGCCCTTCACAAGTCCACTCTTCGTGAAAATTTGCTTGTTTCTTTCAATAAAGGTAGTGCTTGTGGATAATGGAAATTCAGAGACAAATTATTAACACCCACAATTTAAAAAGCAGAAATGAAGTTTAATGCTGGACATCTCAAACCAAAGCCTGCAGCACACAAGGAAACGATCCTCACTTTATACCTGTAACCCTTACAACATTTTAGCTGTACAGCAAGCAAAGACCAGAATCCAGCATGGCCACTTCATTTTATTTTTAATCTTAACAGCTTAAATTTCATTCATTTCATGTTCTTTGAAAGTATTGCTGAGCAAGTGTTTCTTCAGCATAAAGAGCCATCTACTATGCCTAGAAAAGATGTTGTCGTCAGAAGATGCCATACACCAATATATCGGTAAGCTCATACAAGAAAGAATAAAAAAAAAAGTCTTTTTTTTTTTTAAATAAAGAAAAAAACAGGGAAAAAAAGCCTTCCCCAGCTTTCCAGAGAACATTAAAAACTTTGCACTTTTCTTTTTTTTTCTTTTTACAGGCGGCTGCCTCTCTGGCCAAGCCATTACAGCTGAGCAAATATGACACAAGGTGACAATACAATTATTCCAACCAGTGATTTAGTGCAAGTAGAAAACCATAAAGAAGATATCGAGCCCCAAACTTCTTTCCAGTCTGCATATTCACCCTCCAAGGGTAAGGTGTAACACACTGCAACGGAGGCTAACTTTCTTGCTTCAGCAGCTGGGTACAACAGCTGCGAGAGGAGCGCTCCGTCGGGAAGCGGAGCAGCCCTCTCCTTAAATTGCACTCTTATTTCATGGGGTTGTAACTGCAAAACCATGTGGATTATGTTCCTGAAACCTGAGTGCTAACAGCCACAGATAAAATGCATCAAATAACCCCCGGCTAAGCATTCTTCTGCCTCTCCAGGAAAAGAAAACCAAAAGCAATAGTTACATTCAGATAAGAGTAACTGAGAATTCATACACAAAGGCTCAAACTCTCTAAAGCAAGACTCAGTCTGGTAAAAGTTCACAATACATTAATATTAATATCATTAATTATTTACTGTATCTCCTATACTATTAGATTACCAGCTCCACCAGTCAGCTGACTTTATAAGAAGTAATGAAATGTGGACCTAGAGTTAACCTTACACGGGAACCTGTTATCCTCTTGGAACAATATAGCACTTCCAATATAGGCTGCCTTCTTCTATAGAAACACACACAGACATACCCATTTTGTCTTCAAATGGTATGTAAACTATAATAAACTTCTTCATAGTTCTCCATAGTAAGTGGCATGCAATAATCACTAAAATTTACCAATATTTTTTACCTAAAGCAGTGTCTTTAGATTGATAGTAGTATTGCAGTGAACAGCAGGCAAGGAAAATGCAGAACTCCCAAGAAGAGTAATTACTAAAATAATACCAAACAGACACAGCAACGTGCACGGAATCAGTAAAAAAAACCCAAACAAACTATGCAGTAAGAAGAGTTAAATACAAAGGCTATTCAAGGTATGACCAAAAAAAAGTTGACACTTTTTAAAATTAAGGGTGTATGAGAAAAAGGGGATGAAGGAATGAGACGAACAGAAAGTACCAACAGAACAGTTTCCGCTACACCGAGTTCAGAGGCTAATCAACAAATTAGCTACAGACAAGCCTTTAAGTTTACTAAGCCTCAACTCGAATACCTGAAAAATTAGCCGAAATGCTGCTTGGCATGTTAGCCTGTTACAAGCACGTCTCTGAAAATGAACTCCTCTGAGGAAGAGAACAGCTGAGGATGCTATTCTTCCCAACAAACTTGAATTTCCAGTACAAATACTGAAAAGCAAGCGTTAAGATCTTTTCTGTTTCACTGCAGGGAAAGCCCACTGATGTGAAAGACACAGACTTCAGTTTCACAAAGAACATTGTGCCTAAATAAAAATTAACTTCTTTTTTTTTTTTTTACTGACTTCCCCCACTACAAATCTAATGGAACAGGGGGCTCACGGTGACAGATTTTTCTAAACAGATGAATAAACTATTAGTTCTGGGGGAAATGTTACCTTAATTCCAAGGGAAAGAAAAAAAGAAAAAAGAAAAAAAACCAAAACAAGAAGCAAACCTAGCTTGACTTACAGTTCAAAGTTTGCTGCTGCTTTGGGTTATGCAGCGAGTTTCCCCCCCACATCTATACACAGAGGAACACCCCAATAACCGCATGCCACTCTCTGCTGCCAAAACGAACCCGACAAACCACAGGGCAAGAGCCACTCTGACACAAGGCACGGAAACAACCAAAAGGAATAGGAACGACAAGAAAAATACCTTCAGACCAAGCAGCACGCAATCATTCTCCACCTTCAGCTCTGCATCCCAGCCGCTTCGGGCTCCGGAGGGGCTATGCCTGCCCTCTGCCTGCAGCGGGGATCGGGATGGACCGGGAGCAGGAGCGGGACCGGGAGCAGGAGCAGGGACTGGGAGCAGGAGCAGGGTGAGGGACCAGCCGCCGAGCGGCGCTGGCAGCCCCGGCCGGGCAGGGCAACGAGCGGCCGCCCCCGAGCGAGCGCTCCCTGGCCACCGGCGGCGGGTGCGGGG
The DNA here is from genome assembly GCA_028565335.1 of Limnodromus scolopaceus. Taxonomy (NCBI): domain Eukaryota; kingdom Metazoa; phylum Chordata; class Aves; order Charadriiformes; family Scolopacidae; genus Limnodromus; species Limnodromus scolopaceus. The sequence continues at coordinate 1,831,381 of JAOXNO010000002.1, forward strand.
TTCCCACCGCCGGGGAGGGCTGCGGTTCCCACGGCCGATCAATCAGTGCGAGGTGCTTCCCCGCTCCGTGGTGGCTCTTTCTGCCTTCTCAGCGGCGAGGGGAGGCGGCGGCAGCTTACGCTTGTTTGTGAGATCATTTGACAGGACGGGAGTAATCTCTTTAACGCCCTTCTCATCGCAAGGATGCTGCGGGTTAAGACCACGTTATCCCGAAATAAAGGTGCCTGATCTGATTGGCTAAAACGCAAGACAGCAGCATGTTTTCAAAAATATTTCAGTCTTGTATTTATCTTCATTAAATTTCAACAGCATTCATTGAAACTCCCATTCGCAAAAAAAAGGCTGCCCAGACTCACCATGCAAATCATGCGATGCACGGGCATCTAAGCAAGTTTATTAAAAGTCGAATGATTAATAAGAATAGGTGGGATTTCACACCGAGCATCAACCCTCTTCAGAGCCTACATCTGTAGGGAGTGAAAGTAAGCCTGCCTGGGCTCAGCTTTAAACGGTAGCCTCTAGAGAAGTGTAATTACCAAACCTGCTGTGAAATGGGGAAAAAGCCAGGACAGTGTTTCGGACCTTCTTGGTGAGGGATGTGCACCAGTTACACGCAACCAGTCCAGAATTAAAAGCTAGTCGTTATCTTCTAAAAGGCTTTTGTGGCCAAAATGAAAGAACGTCAGAAGTTCTGGGCCCATTTCCTACTAAATTATTGTCTCTATTACAAAAAAGTGCCATTTTTTCCAAATAAGGGTATTTTTTGTCAGGTTACAGAGCAAGACTAAACGGGAGCTCACAACAGCAGATTTATATGGTGAAGTAACCTCTATGAAATAATACCATAACACACCAATTAGTTAAAAACCTGTGCTGGGACTAAAGCTGCTCATCAGCTCTTTTAAAAAAATATACAAAATTAACTTGCAAAATGGTCTAATGCTACTGGTTCTCATCCACAAGCCCTACTCACCAATAAGACTTCAAATCTTAATTTCTTTCAAAAGAAACTCACAAAACCATAATTGAGAGTAATCAGAATGAGCACTTCCTTTCACCTATGAGATCAAGAATACTATTGATACCTGAACACTGAAAATTTGAAAAAAAGTAATATATATAAATAAGAGTTGGGGAAAAAAAAATACAGTAAAACCCAGGGTGAGTACTCTGTCCCAGTGTAGGTGTGTGCTCGTAGCCTGTTCTACTATCCATTAGTCAGTTTTAGCTTTCCTGTGAGATACACCTCTCCGTAGCATGAGCCACAAACATACACTTCTATAACAGTATTCAGCATTCACGTGTTCTCAGAACACTAAGAGCAGCTCCCATCAAACCACAGCACAGGACCTTGGAGCCCGAATTCTGCTTTCTCCAACAACAAAAGAACTTCTGTAGGAGGAAAGGACTATCCAAGAGAAACTGCCGTGGAGTGAGAGAAAGACTTCAGTGCAGACACGTCTATTAAATATTTAATATGCTACAAGGATGTTATTGTTGTTAGTCTCAAATTTTCTCAGAACGTTATCAAAAGGAACTAATTCACCTTATGGTCTACAATATTTGAGTGCTTCGCATAAGGAAGTTATTTTGAATGCGTGAAAATCTGACACAAATAACTATGATTGACTTGAAAGGTGCTCATTAATTTCGTTATCTTCTGTGAGGATCCTGTATCTCAACAATGAAAACACATCCAGGGTCATCATTTCACAGAGGACTTTCCCTGCAATCAATTCAGGTGCTTCTTGAAATGTATTTACACAGTTACGGTGCAGCACCGAGAAGATAAAAATACATTATTGCCCGACCGAGAGGTGTATTTTTCTGCACTCAGGGATAAGGTGTTGGGGAAAAAAATTCTGCTTTTGTAAAATGTAGGAACTAAGGTGCCACTAGAGCCTTGTTTGACCTTATTCCCATCCACCATTCCCAGGAGGGTGTACCTGTCCTAGGAACCCCCCCCTGCCCAACACGGACAGATCTTCTGCCTTGCTGTGGAACCATCACACGGCTCTGACTCTGCTCACCGTTAGTCACGCGTACAACAAGTCCTCCAGTTCAGCCTTTTAAAAGATAATACTTCTATAAAGTTACTTTGCATGTTCCAGCTATTTTAAACACCTTCTATGACATGAAGATCATTGGAAATTATGGAGCTTGTCCTCCTAAACCACGTTTCTGGGCATATGAAGGAGAAGAAGGTGACTGGAATCAGTCAGCCTGGATTTACCAAAGCTAAATCATGCCTGACCAACCTGACTGAAATAAAATGATAGAAGAAATACAGTGGTGAAAAGTGGATGAGGGGACAGTAGCTGTCACTTCCCTTGACTTTCTGAAGACTTCCAGCACTGTCCGCAACATTTTGTGTCCAAGTGAGAATGGCACGGTCTAAATGAGCAAACAATTTAAAAACAGGTGAACTAAAACATTGCTCGTGGCTTAATTCTCCTATTTTCAATTGAGTTGGTTTGAACCCGGAGTAAAAAATTTGGCTCCGCTATAATTCCCTGCAAACAGGAGTGTAGGGTAAAATGCTGACACCTCTTAACCACAGTAATAGTAGTAGGCTCATTATAATGTGCCACCGGGCTTTCGAAAAGGACTATCCTTCTACGTGAAGAGATTTGAAGTAGTAGATGGCAAACAAACCTAAACACAATTTGCACAGAGGCACATCACAAACATCTGAACTGATTCTGCTCATGCCTTTTTCTGGATTTTAGTCCCCACGAGGCGAGGTGTAAAGAAACACGGTCACAGCCAGTCGTGGAAGGAACTGGGAAGGCTGGAGCGTGTTCTGCAAATACCCACAACCTGCCCATCTGCTCACAGGGAGGGATTACACCAAATCCCACTGAGCTTTCATATTCACAAATCCAGGAGGAGCAGTAATTGGTTTACTGAAGTTTGTTAGATTCGTAATTTTATCACAAATTCCTCTCAAGGCAAGTTCATTCACAGTATTAATTCTTCTCCCTTTTCAACGGCTCATTTGTTCTGTAGCACTATAAATATTATGTGAATGAAAATCACAGGAAATGGCTATTCTGTGCTCCAGTGCTTTATTAAAAGATATCTGTTTCGAAAAAAAAAAAAATCATAAAGCTAATTATATCTGCATTTACACAGCTCCTTTCAGCAACATTATCTAGACTCTTTATAGAGCATCAAATTGCAAATCCACAGCACTGACTATATGCAAACAATCAGATATATTCCATATGCAGCTGTGAAGACTGCCATAAACATTTATATTCATGCCAGTTCATCTGTGCTAGGATTAACGGAGTGAGGAAAGCTGGCCAAGGACACCTATTTAAAGAACCAGGAGGTTTAAGTAGATGGAACCAGCACAGTAACTTCTCATCTAAAGCACAGCCCAGCTAATGACGATGTAACCTGTAAATCTTACTGCAAAGGCAACATTTTTGGCTCAATCCCACCTTGTCCTGATAAGGAAGTTGCGCTTGATGTGTCAGGAGCTCTTTTGGTACAAGTCCTCAGAATACCTGCACAAAACTCTAAGGAAAAAGACTGTGAAAAGACGTGGGAGCCTCGCACAGACTGGGATTTGGCTGGCGTCCTCATACTCAGAGCCTGGCAGGGATGAGACCCTCACCCCAGCTGGGGGGCCTGGTGGGGCACAGGGGACGGAGAAACCCGCAGTGCAAGGTAGCAGAACGTGGCCAGCCCAGCAGGCCCAAACTGAAACGAGATTTCAGGGAAATATGTGGAATTTTCAATGCCTAAATCAACCCTCAGACTTGAAATGCTCCTCTTTCACATAGTAACTCTGTGCTGCTGGAAGACCACAGGGGTTGCTGCATTTCAACCTGCACATTTCCCAGCTGTCTGGAGCTCCGTCTCTGTGCAGAAAACTTAGTCCCACCAAGGTTGAGAAACACATTTCCCACCTTAAGCCAAGTGACATCCAGAGACTAAGGGCCCAGCTGTATAGGCTTCCTTACACATCACCTCCCACATCCCATGCCCTTCACAAAATTACTACTACACCTTTCTATAAAAACTCAGTCAGAGAAGGGATGGAGGTGCCTATCATCCTCCACGTCAGAAATGAAACCAAACTCGAGCCCTCCAGGACCAGAAGAAAAGAAGACACCACTTCTGTTTCGTAGGAAACCGCTCTAAGCAGCAGCAGAGTAACGGTTCTGGCCGAGACGCTCCTCACCTCGGCGGCTGAATCCCTGCCAGCAAAGCAGGTCTTACTGGGCTGCAAAGCCAGATTAGCAGATAACTCCTCGGGAGCCTGGTAATTAGGCTGTTTAATGTAAAATGCAGAGAAAGTCCCAGGACAGAATCCCCTTCTGCTGGCATGTTTTAAACACAAAATATGAGCTCTGCTTAACCCATGGAAGAAAGAGGATGTAAAATCTATCCCCAGAGCAGCAATCCAGTGGGTGGGCAGGAAGCCCTCCTTTCAACAGCCCTGGCGCAGAGGATGCCGCCCCCGGATGTTCATCCTCCCTGGGATCACCGTGTTGTGGCACTCGACGTGTTTACAACACCCAGAGCTGGGGGGCAAAGAGACTCTGGAGCTGAGCAGGCTGCCGTGGGGCTGCGTGGTGGGGCGCTGAGCCTGACTCCAGGGTTGTAACATCGGGCACGGTAGCCATCCTAGCACAGCTACGCGCTTTTTAGGGCCAGCACATCCCAGCCAGGCTGTCTCACACAGGATCTGGGTTAGGATCCAGGGGCCCCAGAAGATGCAGATGAGTTGTTAAAATCTACTTAATATTTGAAAGGAGCGGAGGAATGTAGCAAATACAGCAAATGTACACACAAATATGTATATGAACACAAATATAAAAATATGCATAGAGATATCTAGAGACATACATACATATTAAAAAGTGCCTAGTAAATGTGTACATTTTACTCAGTGGTGTAAGAGTTAAGTAGCTCCCAAAGCTTGGAAGAACCCCTTTCAACCATTTTAAGCCTACCCAAGTTTAAAACACCCAGCAAGATCCAAGCCCTTCAAGCACAAGACAGCGCCAAACTATTGAAGTCACAGTCAAACAATAAATAGGAATTATAATTCTCTCTCTTCTTTCTGAATGTAATGGCTGCGAGAGGTGTGTCTGAAGAGGTCTCCTTGATAACACAGCAGTGACACCCCCCTGTAACATCCAAGTGCCATGGTCCTGTCACAGAAACATCCCAGTGGCTCAGATGCCCGTGCCCATGCCAACAAGCAGGCAAAAAGACATCGGCTTTGAAAACAGTTTTCTTCTGCGAACTGTTCCCCAAATCATGAAACCAACAGCTTCACAACCACACGACCATGGCCTGGCAGTTACTCCGGCAATGAGGATGTAAGCAGCTGAGCTACAGATAAAGACCATTTTATTCCTGTCCCACCTGAAGCCAAGTCGCTCAGGGTTGCATTGTGCTTCCTTCTCACTGGGTGAGCTGACAGTAGGCAGCAGGGATAAAAAACACACAAAAAAGCCCCCTCTTAAATTATTTGCTCATCCTTCAGCAATAAAAGGACAGAGAAATGCACCACACAAAATTAAATGCCCTTTGTAGGAAAGGGGTATTTTATATCCAAATATTAGTTCTTATGAGAAATCTGACATCTCCTCAACCAGCAACTCCCATTCTCTGTTTATCTGTTTCCAGCTGCCGCACTCAATGCATTAAGTTGATTAGTTGCTTATCACTCTCTGGAACTTACTCTTAAAATGGTTATTCTTTATATATTGCTCAGAACTAAATTTTTTGAAAGGTGAAAGGCTCTCTTTGGAGCAACTGCTATACAGCCCTGCTCAAACATCCAAAACCACCACAACACAGCACACTATACATACAGTACAATCAGTACAATATACAGTGAATTTACTTTTAGTAAACTACTACACAACGGTTTTTATTATTCTTGTTTTCACAATTCACCACACACAGCCCCGACTACTACACAGTGAAGACTTTAAAAAAAAGAAAAAGAAAAAAAAAGGTAGTTATTGCTATCCAACCTGGACTGGTTTTTCCCCAGGACACAATTTCTGTTTTGGCATTGACACGTCTGGTTGGATCCTCATACGAATTCCACTTCAAACAAGAAGCACTTGATTGCAGTAGCCCTATGTACTATATACCTGCAAGTTAACTGAGGACTCTAAGTCAACTGCACTCTGGTTCCTTGTCAGTCAAGGCTAATTCCCACAGATTAGAGAAGGAAATCCTTATGCTCTCCCAGGTCCTAAACTCTACTGTTAGAGAAGAGCATTTTGTTTCATCCTAAATCATCTTTTTAGGGAAAAAAAAAAATTCAAACCAAAACCAGAATCACCCATTCATTATCACTATCTGCACCAAAAATACCAGAGAAGATGAGCTAAAACCAATCTCTGACTGTGAATTAGTTCCCAGGCCACCTACTACCGATGCCACGCATGTTTACCCTGGTTAACTCGATGATCACGCAGTTACTCGCTGTCAGTAACAAACCCACAACCACAACCTCTCCTCTGCTTTTCTGGTGTCCTTATGCAACTGATCTCCGAGGGATGCCAAGCAATGTTACTCGGAATAGGAGGTTTTGAAAGTCTGTGAAAAACGGTCAGAAAGAAAAAACCTAGATCATTCTTTTGTCCTTCACCACAAAATGAAGAGTTTTCCTGAATTCAGAGGTGTATTTGGCCTCCTGACTCCCTAATGCCTCTAGATGAAATCTTATTCCCAAAGTCTGTGGGATATACTTGGCAGGGATATCCATTCCCTAAGCTCTCCCTTCTAGATTTTGTCCATACCTTCTCCACTTCTCCACCTACTTCAGTTCTTCCCCTTCGCCCAGTTTATTTCTCCCTCAGGAGACAGAGAAGTCTTAAATTACGACAGAGAACTTCCAAGAAAAAGATGATGGCAAAAAAAGTGCTCCTTTGCTCACCTCAATACACACAAACTTCAAACAGCCCATCAAACACACAGAGAACCACCAGCAGAGGAAAATCACCCACTTTGCTCCAAACCTTTTTTTCTTGGGGTTGGATAAAGGGTGAGTTTCAATGCACTTTTATCAGCCTTTCAAAAAAGCACCAACTGGCACGACTCACGACTCTTGTGGTTCCACCTTTGGGTCACAGTGTTTTAATGTACTTTTTCTTCTCTGCGTAAGCATGAATATGTAGGATGAAAGTCTTAAAATATAACTGGGAGTTCACAGTTGTGCAATTCCGAGTCTCTACTAATATCAGACTCTTGAGGATTAAAGAAAAAAAGAGACTTTACCATCAGTTCAACACAATGGCAGCATTACCATTTTTTACGGGGCTGGGGCACACACAATAAGTGAGCAGGGAGCAAATAATTACCTTTTCCAGTGCCAATGAGCTTATTGTGCACGTGGCTGGAGTGCACTGACTGGAGCTAAGACAAGCAGAAAAGACGCAGGCATCCTGGTTCCTCCACAGCACTCGGAGAATCACAGGATCACAGAATCATATGGGGTTGGAAGGGACCTCTAGAGATCATCTAGTCCAACCCCCTCCCAAAGCAGGTCCACCCACAGCAGGTCCCACAGGAACGTGTCCAGGCGGGTTTGGAATGTCTCCAGAGATGGAGATTCCACCACCTCTCTGGGCAGCCTCTGCCAGGGCTCTGCCACCCTCACAGGAAAGAAGTTCCTCCTCATGTT
>JAOXNO010000002.1:1859998-1870027 GCA_028565335.1 Limnodromus scolopaceus
TCCCTGGAGGGGTTCAAGGCCAGGCTGGATGGGGCTTTGAGCAACCTGGTGTGGTGGGAGGTGTCCCTGCCCAGGGTAGGGGGGTTGGAACTCGATGATCTTTAGGGTCCCTTCCAACTCTAACCATTCTGTGATTCTATGATCTTCCCGTATCCAGAGTACAAAAGGATACCCAAGTCTGAATGTAATCATGGCAGTGCTAAAAAAATCACGATTTGCTGAAGTGATACTTTTTTCTTCTAATTAAAACAGAATTACATAAATGAACCCTTCCATCTAATATCCCAAATGATTTAATCATCTAAAAAAGGAAACCTAATACTATAATTATTTGCTTTTGGGGGGTCAGAAGTCCAAAAACGGATGTGGAAGCTATGCAAAACGTAGGAGAGCAGAGCTGTGAGATTTAAAGCTGCACTTGCCAGGTTTCATTATCCCCAACAGAGCAGTACAAAGGCAGGGCTGAAGCAGGGGCGCACTCCATAGTCAAGGGGAGGTAGATGTGACACTTAGGGAGGTAACAGCTGAGCATGTCATGAAGTCCTCCTGATGAATCTTGCCCTGCCTGGTGACACAGCTGCTATAAATAAACCCATCTTTAGCCACGATAAACGTACACAGATTTGGACATAATTCTACCAGTTGCCAGAGGGTTGCCTGGGACACATGTGGCATCCACATGTTGTCGGTCACCAGTTCTCACAACTTTCCTTCAACTCCTCTGAAGCTCGAAGTTGAGCCTTCTTCAGGCCTGCTCTCAGACACGAGGAGGAGGACGGGAAGCGGGAGATGTAGGAAATCTGCATTCTCCACATCACTGCTCCCAGCGTGTCACCTGCTTCTGGAAGGGAAGCCCAAGGGGTTCTTTCAAACCTCTGTTTTGTGAAAGAAATAGTCAAAGTGGCGATGTTGATTCTTAATCTTAGGAAAGGCAAAATACAGCCATAATAACCCAAAAATTACTTATAATGCTATGAGCAAGCCTGCAGCTGGATTTTATTTTGATTCAAACAACTGGTAACCACGGTTAGGCTAAAAGGAGGGGAGGACTAGAGAATTTGAGGCGAAAATTGCAGCATGAAACCCACCATGGCACCATGTAATATAAAAACAACTAAGACAATGAAGTAACAGGAAGCCAGCAAAATCCCAGGGCTAACAGGAAAAAAAAGAGGCCAGAGTTTATATTTCTCTTTTACATCTGGAGAGTTTGGAATTAAATATATTGTTAAGCTAAAGATTTGGGGGAAGAAAACCATCTGTTTTTCAATATTTAGAAGAATATGCAGAAGTATCACAATATCTTGGCATTTTTAAACACTCACTAATGTTGAGTTCTGCACAAGTGTAGCTGTTTGCAATTCTCTTCGTTTGTCTGCAACGGGTCATTGCTATCCACCAGCACAAATGCTGCTTCCAACAGGGACTTAAAACCAAAAGATACCAAACAAATGCAATCACTACATAATAACATACATCTCACCATATTTATCAGTGTAATGATCTTATTTTAACTCCAAAATAAAAGCAGTGTTTTCTGATTTAGATATGGATGTTTTCTAAGGGTCGTCCTTCACCCTGTGCTTTCGCAGGAGAACACGGAAAGCTGCTTCCCACAGCCACTCCCGCAGGAAAGCATTACTTGGGAATTTTCACCAAACCAGCACAAAACTGCCAGTCATCAAAAAGCAAAGTAAGATTTTCCTGATGCATCCTTTTCTTTAGCGTCCAAGAGAAAACTTCTAGGTTGATCAAGCACTTCTCAACATATTTTTAGAAGCCTTGGGTTCTATTATTTACATTCTTTTCGCCTTTGTGTGTTAAGGACAATTTGTTAGAATGGATTTTATCTTTACCCAATCTACTTGAATTTCCTTTGCAATGTTAAGAAAGAAATCCATTAGCTGAAGGCTCACTGAAGTGAATAACACTGCCTTACATCAGACAAGAATCACAAGAAAGAGAAACGCGAGTATTTTTTTTCTTTTAAAAAAGTAGTTGTCAACGCCAAAACTCTGATTTTACTTTCATGCAGGATACCTGTCTTTCCTATTTCTCAAATCAGCTGCAGACTCTCTCTCGCTTTGATTCCAGCTTCAAAGAGAAATTTGGTATTTATTCTCTGAGGAAGGAAAACTCCGTACCGTGCCTCTTTGATGTCTTGTTACGTAACTAAAAACCCCAACTTTATGGGGGTATAATTAAATTATATCAGCAGCAGCAATCTATTTACCAGAAGGAACGAGTTTATTAGCAGTGAGCAAAACTTGAGCTGGATTGAGCATGAAAGTGGGTTTGTATGTAAAATTACAACATCAAAGAATGCACATAGGGTTTCTCTTAGAGAAAGACTTTGGTAGATAGAACTTTCTCAGTATTTCTTTCATCAACACTGAGCTCCATAATATGAACCTTAGCACAGGCTCAAACTTTGGCCTCAGTAAGAGCCAGACACATGTAAAATGGAGCAAATATGTCCATTTTTTAGTGTGTAGAAGATAAAATAAATCACCAAATAATGAGCGATGTGTTGATGAGCTGATGTGTTGCCTACATTTTGCAGTGAATGACCACAGTTTATGCCTACTCACATATTTTATAAATATAGCAAGTGAGGTCAATGCGGGGGGGGGGGAGGGGGGAGAAAGGCAGCTAAAGGTCTGCTCACTTTGTAAAATAAAGCTCCCGAGTGAAAACCTCAGACTGAAATCTTGGCTTTCACTGAAATTCAACAGGAAGGAGCCCCCAAGAAACAAATTCCTAATTCTAACCCCCACCTGAGCAGACCATTAGCTGCGCAGCCTCTCTGGAGCATGAAAGGTCCCTGGCACCCATATACCATTTCAAAACTCTAAACAAAGATTAGGAAGGGAATCCCCACACTCATTCTTAAAGAGAAGAAATAGTAGTTTAAAAGAAACGAAGTTTCACTCAGTTCATTAGAGGTTCTCCTGCCTGCCTGATTTCCACTGGTTTGACTCAAATAGCCAGGCCCTTACACTAGAGACCGCAGGGGGGCAACAGGTTGTTGAGTACGTTAAACCATAGTGAGAATTAAGTTTTGAAAAAGACTAACCTACCATCAGGAAATCTTTTTTTTTTAATTTTAAATAGTAAGAGATAGAAGGGAAAACCTCCAGAAAAATATCGCTCTCATAATCAGTATTGGATCAGGAAGATAAGTACATTAAATAAATCCTGGCTATCGCTTCTCTGTTAGGCCTTTAATACACACCTGGGAGGGAGTTGGCTTTTGGAAAGACAGCGCAGGTTAACGACCAGACCTAGTAAAGGCCAAGGCCTCTAACAACAAGGAACCTGGCACATTTTGGGTCATTAGTCTTCATGAACTCGGAGATGATCTGCCTCCACGCAAACCCCCAAGCTGCCAGAGCTGCTCCAGTTCACAGAATCACAGAATGTTATGGGGTTGGAAGGGACCTCTGGAGATCATCTAGTCCAACCCCCTCCCAAAGCAGGTCCACCCACAGCAGGTCCCACAGGAACATGTCCAGTTGGGTTTGGAATGTCTCCAGAGAAGGAGACTCCACCACCTCCCTGGGCAGCCTCTGCCAGGGCTCTGCCACCCTCAAAGGAAAGAAGTTCCTCCTCATATTTAGGTGGAACTTCCTACATTCAAGTTTGTGCCCATTTCCTCTTGTCCTGTCCCTGCGTACCACTGAAAAAAGCCTGGCCCCATCCTCCTGACACCCACCCTTTAAGTATTTGTATATGTTGATCAGATCTCCCCTCAGCCTTCTCTTCTCCAGACTAAAAAGACCCAAGTCCCTCAGCTTTTCCTCGTAAGAGATATGTTCCAGTCCCCTAATCATCTTTGTAGCCCTCTGCTGTCCCCTCTCCTGCAGTTCCCTCTCCTTCTTGAACCGGGAAGCCCAGAACTAGACCCAGTGCTCCACATGGGGCCTCCCGAGGGCAGAGCAGAGGGGCAGGATGACCTCCCTCCACCTGCTGCTCACACTCTTCCTGATGCACCCCAGGATGCCATTGGCCTTCTTGGCCACAAGGGCACATTGTTGGCTCGTGGTCATCCTGTTGTCCACCAGAACTCCTAAGTCTTTCTCCTCTGAGCTGCTCTCCAGCAGGTCACCCCCAACCTGTCCTGGTGCAGGGGGTTATTCCTCCCCAGGTGCAGCACCCTGCACTTGCCTTTATTGAAGTACATCGGGTTCCTCTCTGCCCAACTCTCCAGCCTGTCCAGATCTCGCTGTATGGTGGCACAGTCTTCTGGTGTGTCAACCACCACAGTTCCTCCGTCATAAGCATGCAGCACCCTGATCCCTTCATCCGGTTCTTCCTCCACAGCAACACAGAATCATAGGATGGTTCGAGTTGGAATGGATCTTAAAGATCACGGAGTTCCAACCCGCCTGCCACCCACCTTCATTATTTATAAGAAGGCAAACCCCTGCCTTTCTCCTGTGTGAGGTGGTTTGTTTTGTCTTTTAAACATGGTAGCCACACCACCTGGCACTTCATTTTTCCCAAAATGCTAATTGTGAAAGTTTGCACAGACTGAATGAAAGGGGAACTTCAAGCCAGCCAGCACAGAATGCTGCCGGAATTTAATCCTTACTCCAATACATTCTCAGGTGTTGAACATGAAAAATGAAAATAAAATACTCACTAACAATAATAAATTAGAAAACGTAACGTTAGCCTACAGGAAATTGTTCCTTGTAATTTCTAGTAAAGAATTACTAAGCACACTAAATGTCAACATCAAGAAACAATTTTCCTGATTTACTGAACCTATAAAGTTGGCTATATGGTTCAAGAAGGGTGTTCTGGTTTTTTCCTTTTTTCTTCCCCTACATAAAGTAATTGTCATTAGAAGAACTCCACGGATTTTACTGGTGAACAGTGGGTCTGAAATAGCTTATTAATTAAAACTCTGCTTTCTGTTTGAGGCTTTGAATTTTCCTTGCATCTTGGAAATACTAGATAGACTGACACGGAACGAACAGAGAAAACACTGGGGCAAGAGAAGACAGTGAGAGGGAAACAACTGGGACAGGAGAAAAGAGGAGCCAATATAATCCAATCCTCTTCTTGCATGAACAGACCCGGGTACAAAGTTAAATATTTATCTGCAGGACAGGTGTGTAAAGAGCAAAATTACACTGTCCTATCTTTAGCTGCAGAGAAAAAAAAAAATCATTTTCGTGCTCATTTATATACTGCCCTTACTGCTAAGACTTACAATACAGGTATTATTTGTAACGGGAACATACGATAAGCAAAGCATAGACTTCACCTAGACACCTTTAAGAGCTTACAACATCTGGGTCACAGCGAGCTGTCAAAACATAATACACAGCCATTTGTCTTGCTCTGAATGCTGCAGTTGTGATTAGCAAGGCTTTGTTTTTAAATAGTGTTTTTCAAACAAGAACAATATGTCAGTTCTGACATTGCAGGAACTGCAAAACCTGAGGTCTGGAGGAATGCCGTGAGGTGTGGGGTCCCCGCAGTGGGCCAGTGCTGGCACCTGAAACCAGTCCACGGCTCTTTCTAGCTGCTCCTACTGCCCCAGCCATTAATAATGACCTGAAATAATCCATCCTGCTGGCACTTCTTTAAGCTTCCTCCTCTGAAAAACAACGGCTATGCAATCCAAGATGCAAGATGATAAGAAGCAGGTATTTGCCAAGACAGAAAACAAATATTCTACTTCAAGAAAGGACTATTTTAAACAATACAGTTCCCAAACCACATTTTATTGTGCAGAGACAAGAACACGGTACAAGAAAAATGTTTGGAAAAAATATACCACAGGCACAAAGTATTTTGTTATAGCTCTCACAACGGTTCATGCTGCATTCAGTTGGGTTTTTTTTAACGAAAACAATGGAAAAGAAACTAAAAATAAATAAAAATACTGAAACTTGCCCTCTAAAAACGACACGTCCTTGTTAACTGGCTTATAATAATTACTGAAAGAAATGTTCTGCTGTGGAGGAATACAGAGGTTCTTTCATATCCATCACAAACAACACACTCTGTGGTTCACAGGTGCAAAAATGAATAGACTGAATACATATTAAATTCTAATGCAAATGAATTGTGCAGTGCAGAATTACAGTCACAGTTTTTTGAGTTCTTTATCAAATTGAGGAGTCAGAAGTTCCACTCCAAGGACTATGCTGAATATACTTGTCATTTGTTAGTAGAACTACAAGCTCTTTTCCATTCTCTTTCTCTGGTCTTCTTTTTTTTGGCCAAGTCATTAACACTTATGCACAAAATAAGCTACTTAACTTGTTTAGCTGTTTTAATTTATTTAAAATCATTACTCTGCTCAAAAAACTGGGATCACCTTGGGGTTGAAAGACAGGTTTCTTGGTTTATTAACATGATACACAGCTGTATAACGAAGGAGGCAGGGAAAGCAACGGGACAGAGATGTTAACGGCCCAAACAAAAACTCCAGGAACCCAACCAAAAGAGGAACCAAACAAAAGAGGGTTGGGCTGCAGTGCTATCACCCCTTAATCAAAGCCACGGGTTTCTTAGGAATTGCTGTAACAGCCAGAGATAACCAGACTCACTGACACCTCCTACGCCTGCTCCGTCCAGATTTTCTTCCAAGGTGAATAGGCCATTTGCAATGTCCCTGTCTCATTACATTAAAAGACTATTCCTTAAACAACATCTAAGGATGCTATCGCTATCCCATGCCTTATGCCATTACTGATAATTAAACAGGCTAAATCAATTCTACAGCTTAAACCCTGTAATAAACACGGGACCAGTATAAAAACTCCCCTGAACATGCTGCTCCCTTTTATCTCCCCTCGCAGGCCTTCCAGCAGCGGCTTTTCCATCTGCGTTAAAAAAAGCCCAAACTTCCAAGGCTTTGATTTGGTGAAGTTCAGAAGACAGACTAAGCCAATGAAACTTCAGTTTCTTTCAGATACTTTTGCCTGCAAAATCTGAATGCTTAAGACTTCTCAGATTCTCCCCCAAGTAGGAATATTCACATTTAAATTCTTTTTTTTTTACTTTGCTGGAGAAATCTAAGTTGGGATAGTCATAACACTGTGTGCCAGGTCACCAAAGTAGATTTGTAAAACAAGAGGTGGCAAAAGGTACATAGAAAAGCAAGCTGGTTCAGCAAATGCATCTTTGTACCTAATACCATTTTTCCTTGGGTCATACACATGCAGTGTCTCTTCCATTTTTAGATATATATATCTATAGCTATATATGAGAAGGAACTCTAAATAGCATAACAAAATAAAATGGAAAGGGCTATAATCTCCACAATGCTCTGAATTTGGCCCACTCTTTTCTAAGGCTTCTCCTTAAAAACAACAATTTTTGCTATTTCTTCTGCTTAACCTTGAGATTCCAAACTTCAGAGGGAGAAAAAAAAAACAAAGAGAAAACCTAAAGAAATTAAGAAAAGGTCAGTAAAGGAGTATTTTGTATCTCAATTGCCAAAGCACACAGCAAGGGACCTAGAAAACGTGTATCATATCTCAGTGCTTGTCTCTCCCATCGCTATCCCTTGATTTGAGACAGTCTGCAGAAAACATTGCTTAGTGCATGTGAGCACTCCTCATCTCTGGGGGCGTGTTGAGACAAACTGATACGCAGTAGAAGTCTCTTGCTAGTCTAAATCTCCAAACACCTTATCTTCCCCAGCTTCCCACTAACACGAAGGCAATTCTGCACTCATCCTTCCAGGCTCTGAAGGAAATTCAAAGACATCATAGGGTGGGTAGAAGAATATTCTTGATATTCACATGCTCTATCAGGAGAGTAAAACAGCCTGCCCCACAGGCTTCTGTGGAAAGATTTTGGGGTGACAGGAGCCCTAAGGCCCTAGTGCACTGCACTCTTGTCACCCCAAAATCTTCTCTGGGTGCAGAGAATCACAGAATCACAGAATCTTCTAGGTTGGAAGGGACCTTAAAGATCATCTTGTCCAACCGTCAACCTAACTGACAAAAATAGACACCCACACAACAAACAAGGAGCATCATCACTAAACCATACCTTCCAGCACTACAAGAGCAGGAGGATCTCGCTCGCAGAGGAGCCACAGGCAGGAAAGGCTGATAAAAACCTTGGATGAACTCATCCCCCAACTGCTCCATTAGCCAGTCCTTGCTTCTGTAACTGCCAGCAGAGCACAGAGCATTCGCTCACCATTCAGTCACGCTCTCCGATTTCTCTGGCTATGAGGCTGCTGAAGGAGGTGTATGAGCACTGCCCCGCACACCATGTGCAGATAGCAAAGGAGAAACCCCGGTGGCTCTGCATTAGTGCATCGCACTGGACGCACACACACCCCAGCCCATCTGTCCCTGTAAAACAGTGCCACCAGAGCACATCACCCTCCTCATTATACAAATGCACTCCTCTGACTTCCACTCAAACGTAGGATGAATTCCATTCGACTGTCCTTCTGACCCAACAATCTACCCTCATACCTTCCCTGTCCTCAGCTGTGTCAATCTGCAGTATCTAACTAGCAATAAATCAATATTTAAGACACACCTTGCCCTCTGGTCCCAGACTCAAACTGTGTTTGTACACTGCCACCTCCAGCCACTGAGTGTGCCACTGAGCTTCAGCGAAGACACAACATCTTTCCACTTCAATTTAACACCACGTGCTTTTAAGTAACTGTTGTTCAGCATTGCACATATTTTTCGTGTCTAATTTATACCTTGAAACGACACACTTTCTAAAATTTCTGAATGCTTCATGCTGTTTCTATATTTTTTTTACAAATAGCAATTAATAGAGAACACCTGAATGGATCAGTTTCTGCCATGTTGTACTTCTAAAGTTATGTTGCCACCTTTGGACAGCCTGGTATCACTACTGCCCACCACAGGTGATGTTCTTCATGCAGGAGACATTAACACCTCTAAGACAAAGGACAGAAACGCAGCAGCAGATGGCTGAGTCCCTTCTAAGCTACCGGCTTCACCTAACAGCCATTTGGTGTGAGCAATAACTTGGAAGCGTTACGACAATATCCAGCCCCAAACTAAACCACTAAACATCTGCAGCTCTGCTCCAGCCTGCCATTTCACACGCTTTGTGGCTGCGGCCAGAACCTTTGCAGTTAGCAGCACCTCAAAAAAAAAAGACTGTAGAACGAATTGTCCAAGTAAATTATGTGTCTAGAAATATCTGTGACATTTTCATCCCAGAGAAATATTACTAACCCTGTTTTATAATCTAAGACGACCTCAAAGGTTTCGCCAGCTGTCCCTCATATCCTGCTAAGCCGGCTTTACTGCGTAAACTTCAGAGCTGCTGCTGTTGAGAGCACACAGGAACAAGTGACAGACACCACAAGGCCTGAGTCTCCAGAACCATGAAGTCCCTGAACTGGCCAAAATCCAGCAGAATTTCTTTCTGAGCTCAACAGGAGCTAGAGGCTCCCGCCTTGCTGCTTTGCTGCTAGTATGTATCTGGAGTATCTCTCTGGAGAAAGCAACTCTGATCTTCAGTTACCAACAGCAGAAGACCCACTGTCACACAGCAGATCAGGCTGGGCTCTCTGCTACATACAACAGTGTCCCACAGAGCTTGGTGGATCTGGAGACAACTGGGCCAAGGGCAGGTAGCGTGCAGAGAGGGTGCTGCTGGCAGATAGCCTCCTGGGCTCTGCAGAACTTCCCCTCAAAATACCTCCACCACCTGCTGTTCTGTCTCTGGGAGCTTAGGCAAGGCTGCTCCACCATGGCTGCATGAACCCTGGAAGTATGGGGATTCCTGCTAAATTCATACAGCGTTAAAAAGGGAAAAAAACCACACCAGACTCCAAACCAATCAACCAAAAAAACCCCACCAACTCCCTCCTCCCCCCGCCAAAAAAAAAAAAAAATTAAAAAAACCACAAAACACCAAAGCCCCAAACATTTGCATAGCATCACATCAAAGAGGGCAGAAATCATAGAATGGTTTAGGTTGGAAGGGACCTTCAAGATCATCGAGTTCCAACCCCCCTGCCCTGGGCAGGGACACCTCCCACCAGACCAGGTT
>JAOXNO010000002.1:1884148-1895867 GCA_028565335.1 Limnodromus scolopaceus
CAGTACTGACCCCTGAGGAACACCACTCGTCACTGGCTGCCACTTGGACATTGAGCCATTGACCACAACCCTTTGAGCGCAGCCATCCAGCCAGTTCCTTATCCACTGAGTGGTCCAGCCATCGAATCCATGAGTTATCCATGAGAATCCATCAGCACATTATGTCTTGTCTCTTGGTCAATCTGGTACTTGACCCTTAAAACAGTTTCATTTTTACCTTTCGCCATTTAGTTGTGTTTGATACTCAAAGGCAGAAGAGCAGCTTTTTTTCCTGACTCACTGTCAGGAGACTTTAGTGCCCTCTGAGAAACCTTGCATTGATCCTGAGAGTATCTACCAAACTACCAAAAAGGAGAGGGCAAATTTCATCTTCATGAAACAAATTCGCTACCTCTTGGCACATGTGTGGACCCCAAGCTCTTAATCTACACAACAGTGAAATTCAATTTAGAAACTTTTCCACTAGAAATAAGTTAATATTTTAAAGACACTATCACTCATTATAATAGAAATTGTACATTTAAGCAAAAATATGCTGTTAAAAAAATCACCTTGTTTACAAATTTTACTTAGAGTAAAAAAAAGAAAGCGTACATGGAAATTACCACCAGGAGAACAAGCAAATTCCTGAACATAGTGTCTCTCACACATTTGCAGCTCTATGATTGCTGTACCCTCTGACCCGCCTCCGAAGGCTCTTTGGACCATAATAAAGATGCACCTTTGAAAGTGCTCTAATTTGGAAGCCTGATGCCACAACCTCCTCATTAAAGGCTGTGCTGAGTTTAAAATTCAAAGGCAATGTAGTCCCAGGTAGACTAGTTCCTGCTTGCAAAGCAACACACTGGTACAGTAAAAACGACTTGTACATAGAAAATACGGAAGCCGCAGCTTCAGGGGCTTTGATGTAGTTTGCGCAGCAAAAGCACAATTAAGATATATTTTATTTCAGCCCACCAAAGTTTAGTGGCTGAAGATCTCCAGGGTTATCTTCCTCTAATGTCAATATAACTGTCTGAGCCTTTAAAGGCTGTGTGTTGGCCAGTTCTCCATGCAGCACAAGGGAGTAAGATACTGTCACTCTGTAACACTGATTTCTGCAAAAAGGACGAAGGAGGTTTCACGAAATAGCTGCACATTAGAACATTGAGGCTTTTAGCTCAAATTCAAAAAGCTTAGCATGAGGAGAAGGCAGGCACGCACTGTCCCCATACATCAGGGTGGAGTAGGAAGGGAACCTCTTCATGCTGTAAGGCAATTAATTACTGCAAATACTAAAGACAGCCTAACCCAAGCTGGAGGAAAAGCGTTTAGGGAAGCAACCCTTAAACCCACAGTGAAGTAATGAAGCATTAGCTTGCTTCAAGATTAGTTTTCCCACAAAAACTAGTAATAAAATTACCATTTTAAAATCAGTTTTCTCTTTAGTTCCTTGATAAGATGCCTTCATAGCAACTATACATCTACTGGCTTTCAGGGGATAGCATAGATATGGACGCTGATTTAAGCCTCAGTTCACATTGCTGAAGACTCTGTAAAGTGAAACAGAGCGGTGGAGGGGGGGGTTATGACACTGCCAACATCATCCTGAACAACTAGGGACCTCCAAGGAGGTGCCTGTTATTTTAAGATGGACCTCAGTGGAGAGGTCACACGTTTCTCTGGAGGATAGGAACAACAAATTCAGTCTATTACTCGATCAACAACTGAATTACCGCTGTCCCAAACTTGGCATTTGATTTGGCTATCAAGCGTGTAACATCTCATCAAAGGCAGCAGGCTGTTTCACTCTGCTGACTTGCAGGTCTCAGAGACTGAAGGAGATGGTGTTGGCTTTGCCTTAATGTTTTGGACAGAGGCTTGCCAATAATTTTAAAGTAGATGAATACACAGGTACTCTATAAGGCTCTTCTTCTAGAAATGTAATATAAAGTTCCAGGGTTGAGGTAAGGACAGGGGACAGAGTAGATAAATAACAGCGTGGGAATGTCCCAGGAGGGCCTAACATGTATCTAGCAAATCTAATAAGTACTACATTGGTTCTTTTCTGACATTAATAGTAGTAAGTAATGGATCAGAGCTGGTAAAAGCTCAGGGCTCCTTTGGAATTAATGTAGGGTATGATCTCCTCAATACCTGTCCTTATGGAAAGACATGTAAGGTGGCCTTGCCAGAGCCTAGCATCACTCGCTTTGTGAAAGGAGAAAGCCCCAAGCATACACCATCGTACTGTACTACATAACATGAAAGCAGTACAAGATGATGCTACCAAAGAGTTTGAAGAGGGGGCTGAGTCTGAAGGCTTCCTCCATGAGATGTTTGTGTGCAGGCCAGGCCATCGCTGCTAACTCCTGCAGGTGGAGAGGCAGCGAAGGGCAATGTTCTCCCATGTACAGCCCAGGAGCAGAGCACGGGGAAAGGGTTATCAATCATAACATCAAATCTGCTGCCTTGTTCAAGCAGCACTCTGCATTGCTAGCCTGATGAAAGACTAGCACTCTGTTCTTTTAATAGAAACAATTTCAGAAATACTGCATTTAAAGTCTTCTGGGATGCAGGAAAAATGTTCTGCTCTTCCCTTAGCTTCAGCTTGATTTAGAACAACTTTCAGTACAGACAGGGCTGTATGTGCTTAAGAATGTGTAATGACAGAATACCACGAATGTGTTCTCTGGGACCTATCCACGTAAGGATTAAAAGATGGTAGAACAGATCAACGAGGCAAACGGTGGTTCAAAAATCAGGGGTTGCAGTGACCACAAAGAATTCAGAAGCAGTAGGTCTTACACAGTCAGTGTGATTTTACAGCCAGCCACGTTAATGAAACACTCTCTCTGAATTAGTCAGTGGTCTTTGAGTGTCAGAAGCATAGAATAAGCTGGGAAGCCTCTAAATAAACACTTTTATCTGCCCAGAACAGCAATGGTGGGCATAACAACTTGCCTGTATCTCCACAGAAAAGATCTACTAATGGCAAGATTCAGAATAATACAGTACAAGGTTGTTCAGTAGGGTCACATTGCTGTAACTCATCAACCTGGTGAGCTGAATCAAAGAAAGACTTGACATTCTCCTAATGGCATTGTAAGTCTTGGTGCTGACTTTCAATGACTGCAAGTTTTAAGCATTTTACGTGTTGACATTTACAGTAGCAAAGCCTATGCCAGCACTGTTGAGTGTCTCAATACAAATGATGGATCTGTTCAAATCTCAGGGAACCAGCACCGTCAGGAAGGTTAGGATCTCATGTTCCTCTTCTCATCTCAACGTCAGACAAGACTTTGCCACGTTCCTGTAGGGTTTCTGCTGTGCCCATGTGCAAAAGCTCCTTACAAAGTTCTCTGGTTCCTCAGCCACCCTGCTCCTAGGTTAAACCTACCATCAAATTGAAGCCATAATAAGTATGCACCAGTGATCCTGGTTACGTGAAAGACTTGTGGAAGACTTGAAAGAAGCTCATACTAAACTAAGAATGAGGAGTGCAGGCAGTTTGTTTGTAGCTATTGATGGTCACAGCAAACTGCTGACCTTTCTGGCTATCATAAACATGTATGGAAAGATGCAGGGTCTTCAAAGGGCAGTGTTAATAAAGAAAACACCCCCCTCTTTTTTTTCAATGTCCTGGATCAGATGCTAGCACATCCTGATTAGAAATCACAATGACTCATAGTCAAAGGCCTGCTTCTTACCCCTAAAATACTATCAACACAGATAGCTGGTTGCAAAGACGCTTTAAGGCATAGTTGGAAAACTCCCCAATAGGCATTTTTTCTCTTTATCAAATGTAGCAGATTTTTCAATATTTTAACTTTCTCTCCCTTTCCACACCTCCACACTGATACATAACAGCAGCCATCATTTAAATTACACATTGATGGTGAGTTTATGCGATACTATCCATTATAGTATAGTATAGTAAACAGAGAAAAAGTGGACTCTGCTATCATAACTACAGAGATTGTTTTTCCTTTCATGTTTCTTTACATCCAAATAACCAACTTATCAACCTTTCAAATGTCAACCTGCACTGAGGCAAGAAGCTGTGATGTTCTGAAGAAGGCACTCTCCTTGGGAGCCAAAGGTCATTGTTTGTGTTACTTATTCTTATCATGGAACTATTTCACTCTTAAGTTAGGGAGGACTTTCTCACTATCCACAGAAATAATCAGTGAAGATTTCAACCACGAAAAGTCAGTCTAAATTCACAGAGTCATAGTATGGTTTGGGTTGGAAGGGACCTTCAAGATCATCGAGTTCCAACCCCCCTGCCCTGGGCAGGGACACCTCTCACTAGATCTGGTTACTCAGAAGTCCCATCCAATCTGGCCTTGATTTAAATAAAAACATTTGAAAGAATTAATTTTGTTAAGAGTGCATATAGAAATATATACAGAGAATAAACTCAGTAGTGTAATAGCATCATGCTCCAAGGAGGAATGCCCATTTATTAAGGCAGCCAGTGTCTCAGGGAGCAAGCCCAGATGTGGCTGCCAACTCTTCCTGGGGAAGTCAAAACCACAAAATTCACTAAGGCACACTCTAACTTCCATGTAGGAATTTGTCTTCCTGGCACTTATTTTCCGCCAATTTTAAATGCCCTTAAAAAACACACTTTCCTTAATAGTTCTCTGTCTACTACTTCTCCAAGGGATGATTTATAATTAAGTGACATTATGGCAAAGGCAACCATAAAATGGAGGCTGGGGCTGGCTGTCTGTAAAACTACACTGCACAAGGAGGAGGAAAGATCTGAACCTGAAGACAGGCTAATGAAAACATGAAGCTTCCAGTTTGACTACGCAAATTAGACTTGCCATTGCTTAACTAGAATATCTGTAAACCGGATTAGCGCCAAATAATGATCCTATTTATGTGCGAAAGCATGTGTTTGTAGCATAACTATTGGTGTACATGAATGAGTGTGAAATGCATAAATAAGATATGTGGCCTATTAGCAAACTCGTAATATCATGTATCATAGACTGTTTAAGAAGGGATGTCTAATAAACTTTAACTGCTGCTGCTGCTGCCTGGCTGGCTCCCACCACGATACTATTTGATCAACAGTGTAACCAACATTTTGTTCCTTATTGAGTTGTTTTAGTAGAGAAAATGTAGAAGATCACTGTCAAAATAAGGTAAATTAGTGGCTGGAGAAGTGCAGCTCCATGGTTAGTTGGAGAGACAAATGCAAGTGCATCATCCACCAACAGACAGCGCTGGAAGAACACCGCATTGGTAATGGGGCAAGAACCACCGCTTTGAGCGAAGAAACGGTGGCAATGTAGCTACTGCTGTGAAATTATTTAAAATATTCTTTACTTTTTAAGAATAAAGCCATTATTGTCATAACAAAGGACAGTCTTACCCTTAAGCTTTCTTAAACATACCAGTTTGGCTACTAATGTAACAGATGGGCAGCACAAAGGGAGGTCTCCGCATCCTGCTCCACTCACGTCAGGAAGCTTAAGTATAGCAAGGTTTGCTGTAAAGAATACTGAAATCTTGTGGTGATGGGCATTGTGTCAAAAACAAACCAAAGATAACCCTGGAGAGCTACCTGGTATTCCTGTTCTGTACGTTGCTACCTGTTCCTTATCTCAAAAGAGCATGAATGTACATGAGAGCACCCGGTAGCACAAGACATGGTGGCAAAACTGATCCCCAGACCAGCCAAATTGCCAGAAATAGAAAATGAAAAAGGCATAGCCTTTTAAAAAATCAAATTAATTCCATTAAGCATGGTAATTTTTTTCATGGGAGTAAGGAAAATTTTTTTTTCTAAAAGCCAAATTCACTAGATCTGAGGTTTCATAAATGAGCTGCATGTTGTTTAAAATAATTTCTTCATTTTGCACTGTTTTTAGCGTATGGAAATGCAAAGTCTGCTCCCTTCTCTGTTAATTAATGTGAATTCTTTGCTTTATGACATACTTTTGCCAGCAACATCACTCTTGCATCAAAACCCTATCAGAATGTTTATCAGTAAACATTTATTTAATAACATGGATTTCTAAATCCTTTTCTCTCATTTCAGTACATTACCCCTGGAATAATATGCGAGAGCTGAAAATTAACATATATAGATATTTTCTTGGTAACGTATAACTGCACAGCTGCGATGCAAAAAAAGCAAGTGAAGTACTAAGGGAATGGAAAGCAGTACTGAAATACCATAACCATTGCTCTTACGCAAATGCCCGTTATGCCTTCCTAAGGATAGACTTTTTATAAAAAAAGATTATTATTATAAATATTATTATTTATAAAAAAAGATTATTATAAAATGTCCTGAGTAACATGCTCTAGCTCTAGGCAATCCTGCTTCAGCAGGGGAGTTGGACTAGATGATCTCTATGGTCCCTTCCAACTCTAAAAATTCAGTGAAATTCAGTGAAAGATTATAATCAGGGAAGGAGTCTCCTAGGAAGGAAGCCTACCTAACTACATATAGGAGGAGAGGTGAAAGAAGTCACCAGGTTAAATTGGGATGAGAATTGGAAGCACCATTGAGGTTAGCATCGCCTGGCTCCACTTTAAGTACTTGGTGAGGCTACAAGTAAGCACTCAGGGTAAGGGAGGATACGGCCTGTGGTCACTGGGGTGGCAAAGGCCACCCAGACTGCTGTAGAGCATGACAGCTGAAAGACAAAAACTAGGTTCAGGAAAGCAGATTGTATTTATTAGGGAATCCATAAAATACTCCTGGATTTGGGGTTAAGCTGATGAAGTTTGGGGCTATCAGCTGTTGCTAACGGGAAACACTTTGAGGATTTCATGTGGAAGGGGCTGCAGGACCAGATTTACAGCCAATGGAAGCAGCAGGCGTGTCCCTGGTCTAAAATTAAGAGATGGACAGTTCTAAAGATAATACACTTAGAGACAGACCATTTTTCTGCCTCTGAAATATTTTATAATTTCACTATGAAAAACATTTGAAAGTAATATTTTTTTTTTGTGGGGAAAATGCCACACAAAAACTGGGAAGTGGCATTCACGGTGCATTTGCTGGGAAAACAAACCATTTTGTCTGTCTTCACACAAGCTTCTGGTTCTCGGTGTCCAATGCTAAATTCTTTCTCTTTATATAGCAGAACAGCAGGTAATTTGGACACATTAAGCTTCTGCTGATGAGTTTACAGTTTTCTATTTCACAATCAGCACAATTAAATCAACTCTAGCTGCTAGCGTGTGTTTTCTTCCTAAGGGAAAACTGTATCGGTTGTTGCTTTGACATTAATATTATCCTGAGTTTAGCTGTTGGTTTCTTAAAATGAAGAATCCCCCAAACTATTTTGATGGGTGAGTTTTCTCAGCGAAGCACTCGCCCTGTTCTCCGCTGCCGTTACCTGAGACTCAGCGTAACGTTGTAGGGGCCACTCTCAAAAGGGGACTCCCATCTTCGTTCATGTTACTCTGCCACTGAAATGTCCCTTCTTAAGGAACAATGTCCTTGGCTGAAACCAGTGGTGCCAGGCCAGTGGTGGACGTGCCCAGCAACCTGGGCACCGCACCGCTAACAGAACAGAAAATACGTATCTTCAGGATGATTCTGCAAAAAGCCTGAAATTAGCGCTATTCTGTGCCTGACGCTGTCAGCCAGAAGATGACTCTTCTCACTTTTACCCATCTTTTATCACATCATACACTCACTCATACATGCAATCCCCTTCCACATCCCGTCTCCTTTCTCCTTTATTTACCTTCAAATTAGGTTAAAGGGTTCATCTAGCATGGAGCTTCTCCCAATTAATTCTTGTTACAGTACCGGAGGGGAAAAAAGCACTGTTCAAAAAAATTCAAATTCTGGAAATGAAAGTCTTCGCTCTTTACCGGAGTCCTGACATCCCTCCTGCAAAATCCCCGGGAGGCTGCCTGGCTCCCGTTCCTTCCAGCCACCCTCACTGCAAAGCATCTCCAGCGGCTGCAGATTGCTCAGAATGCAAAAAGCATGTTTGGTTCCTGGTTTGAACCATCAAGAACATACTATGCATTCCCTGCATTATTTATATTGGCTACTTATAAGCTAATTTTTATCTATTTATTTAAAGTTTCCATCTTTAGGTTACTGGATACATTTCAAAATCTCCCCCTTTAATCATGTTCTAATGGATATCTGTTTTCCTAGAATACCTGTCCTTTAGGGTCCTACCTATATACAGGTGACACGTTTTTTTCATCTTAATACATGTGCACATTTTTCTGTTTGTTGTTAAAATCCCCAGAATCAACTCATAATATTACAGCTTCCTTTTATTGTAAAAATTAAAAAAATTACTGTCATGTCCTCATGACTTTTTCAGTCCTGGCAAAAATACTAACGCTGTATTTGCAATGCCAGACCTCAGGATAGGGAAACATTTCTCACTGCTCTTAATCTGTTATATAAAAATAAGTGTACGAAAATGTGTGAGTTGAGATGACTAGAGGTCTCGTATTCATAACCTCTTTTTAATCTCCCTTTTTTATTTTCATCTCTCTCTTCTGTAAGAGATCTCCACAAGGTTATTCATATAATTAGGATGCTTTAAGATGACAGAATATACTTTGAGACTGCTAGCATCTATGCTGTATATGGCTCCAAATATTTTAGATGCTAACATAGCTAATATTCCTGTGTTGTGAACATAAATTCAGCCTGCTGCATCAAAGTGTCAGGACCCACCTCTCTGTTAGAAGGATTTGCCCATCTAGAGATGTCCACAGAGCAACATGAAGCAGGTGGTGGATAAGCAATACGGATCTATCTCTAGCTTCCACTCCTAGCTCTATCAGTAAAAAAATGGCAGCACAGGTTTCTACAAGTACAAGCCTGAAGATTTGTTGCCCAATGTTGAGTATCTTTAGTATAACTTCACTATTAGTATTTTGTATCTTCACTATTATCACAGGTTGCCACGGGAAATGGCAGCAAGTTGCAGGTATGTTCCAAGCAGGTCCTACACTCCACATGTTTTTAACTTCTATATTTTAAAAGTAGCTCTGAGGAGCCCCTGTAATCTCTACAGAGCTGATGGGTTATGCACAGAACTGTATGTATTATTGTTCCTGTTGTCCTTGTGAAGGTAGCACCAGATTTCCTGCTGGCATTACAGTTCAGCTCCTGCATTGCCATCCCAGCCGTGCCCGTGAGCTCCAGCGCCAGCTGTGTGCATCCTGAGTTGGCAGGAGTGGAAGTGCAGATGCAAGAGATTTATCCTCTGAGGGAAGACAGCTCTTCGACTACTTTCGGATAAACGCTAAGCGCATTAGCACTGAATCCAGCTAATGAATTCAGTGTGTGCACCAGAACGTAGGCTTGCAAAGGACCACCTGGGTCACCCAGCCCCACTAACTGCAAGCAATCACAGAATGAACGTTAAGAGTGAAGTGTCCTGCCGGATGTCCTAGTCTGCCCTCTCCACTTACTGCATGTCACAAAGTAACACTGATCTAAACAACACACCTTGATCAAATTATGATCTTTAGGAAATGAGCTGGAAATTCTCAAACGTTATAGTATAAGATAGGAAAAGTGGAGGAGGCAAGGGGAGGCTATGACTGATTTTTTAGCACTCTGAAGACGGCTCAGTATGTTACATGAAAATATTCCTAAGACCCTACAAGAACAGTCCAACTACATTGGAGGAAAAGAAACATCCCAGAAATCAAGTATGCATTGAGGCAAAAAGGTCCTCCTGCACTCCTGAGGTGACTTGTGCAGTCCCAAACTAGAGGAATAATCAAATACAGTATGAGGGTACAACAGTAAATACAACTGACGAGCAGTTAAGTCTGTTTCCTTCAAAGCTTGGGGTCACCCACAAATTGGGCACCCAGCTCCCAGCACTGCAAGCCATTACTGACAACTGCAGGTGCACTTCCACTCAGTAATCACATCCCTCCCATAAACTTCACCCTGAAAAAACATTATTTTTGTGTCCCAGCTGTGTTTGGAAAGCCCTTCCAGAATTTCACTCATCTCTCTGGTTAACATGTCTTTTTCTAATTTCCAGTCTAAACATACTCAGGACGCACTTATGACCACTTCATTTTCTATCCATATTATTTTGTTCTGTTCCCTCACTCACATTTGAACCCTCAATATATTTTTAACAAGTAAACATCTCTTTATTACTACAAGTGCAAGTAAATCCCAATCAGTCCTGTAGCAGGGAGGTGGGGATGCACACCATGCAATTACTCATCCGTCTCTACAACTCAAAAACAACTCTCAAAGTTTAAATAGATCTTCTTCTGATGACAAGTAACCAAAATGTATGATAATTTAAATGAACCTTGTACAACTGGACAAACACTTCCCTTTTTCTACTCGCTAGGCACAGCCTGAAATGCCTTTGGGGATTTCTTTGTAGCTCCATCAGCAGTGGCTCCCTGGTCCTCTCATTTTAAGCTCCGTAACGACCTATGAACAGCCCTTCCCAGGAGGGTCCACCAAGCCCAGCAATCCCTCCCTGACAGCAGCAGCCCCCAGGGGAAGAGCAGAGCCATCCTATGGGACCCTCAAGGACTAGCAGTTTACTCACTTCCTAAACAAAAAGCAGTATCTTTGTGTTTTGCAGACCCTGTTGTGCTTTCCGTCCGTAACTCTGTCCTGTTGCTGTCTGCACTAATGTGAAAAACTAGCACCCACCTCCTGCCACAGCTCGGACTCCACAATAGCCACCTCCCACCAGGGAGGGCTCCCCCCTCGTATGTGCTGTGCACTCCCCACCCTCTGAATTCACCCCCCCTTCCCACCTCAGAAATGGGAACGACCAGCAGGTCCCCGCTCGCTCTCGGGAAGTTGCTCAGATCTCCATCTCTTTCCCATGCCAAGGAATGCTACACTATTTCATCATTCTTGGAAGAAATCTGTGTCACGCTCTCCATTCTCCAAACCCTCCTAGCTCCTGCCATACCTTTTTGGGATGGAGAAACAGAACTGTACACTACTTAAGATGCAAGAGAAACACAAGCTTACACAATAGCAATATTTTTTGGTACCTTTCCCATTATAGTACTTGTTTGTATAACCACTACTGACACCAAACTAAAATCCCAACTAAAGTTAATGTTCTTAGAGAAGCATATTTTATATTTCACAACTCCAGCTATGCCATCACCTCATGTGAGGGATTCCTGTCTTTGCATTCACCCCCAGTGGATTTCACTTGCCATTGCCTTGCCCAGGCACTTGGCTTTGCACAATCTTTCTGCAGTTTTTCAGAGTCAGCACTCATCTTCAGTGCTCTGCACAAAAGCATCATCAGCACACTCCGTCATCTTTTCCAGTTCATTTATCAGTTGAGTATCACCAGTTTAAGCAGAGATTCTTCTGAGGCCCTGCTGCAGCCATCCTCTCACTCAGAAAGCTCATCGGTTAGTCCACCTGCTGCTTTGTATCTTTTGACCAATTTTTTTGTTGCTCTCTGGAGCATTCCTTTTTTCTGATGAAGTGCAGATTCTCACATGTACAGTACTGAAGCACCGCTTTCTCATCCCTTTGGCTTTAGTGGCTAATCCTCAGAGGGTTAGCAGAGTATAGCATACCCATACTTCACTGGGGAGGGCCTAGTTTTGGGGTTAATTTGCTCCTTTTTACCACCCTGACATCATTTTGGCATGGCTCCAGGGCTGCTACTGGCAAGGTGGGATTGTCCTAAAATGCCCCCTCTTTTTTCCTCTTTCTCAGTAGTTTTAGGGCTAATTCACCTAAAGGAAGGATGAGCTGCGTAGG
>JAOXNO010000002.1:1922283-1932668 GCA_028565335.1 Limnodromus scolopaceus
GAGGCCCCATCCCTGGAGGGATTGAAAAGCCGGGTTGACCTAGTGCTTAGAGACATGGTTTAGTGATGGTTTTTATCCGAGTTACGTTGATGGTTGGACTAGATGGTCTGAAAGGTCCCTTCCAACGTAGACAATTCTAAGATTCTATTATTCTAACATGAAAAGAATCCAAACAATTGAAAGTATCGATGTCATCACAAGACTCAATGTGGGGGGAGCAAACCCAAATTGTCCATAGGAAAAAGTGCAGCTATCACAAAAGGAAAATGGGTAGCCTTTGTAACTGAAACATATGACTTCTACAATTGTCTTTTTCTAGACAAAAATGAACATGATTAAACTGTTCCTTCTCTGTATTCTTTTTACCAGGGACACATAAGCATATTAAACTCAGCCGTGCTCGCGTGTCCCTCTGAAGTAGTGACAACCCCAGTACTGTTTCAGCAGCACAAACACAACTCTGTTCCTCCATGCACCCTACACCAAGAGCTTCTGCATTTATCTTGGTCCTCCAAATTCTCCAGGTTCCATCTTCAAGCCAAGCCTCCTGCACTATTGCAATTTTCTCAGTATTTTCACAAAACTACCTTGGAACCTACCAAAAACTGTATGTAATTCCGGGTTTGTTTTTTAAACTCAGCACTCCTAACACTCACATTCTCCCTTTGGCATAAGGCCCAGCAGAATTGAAATTATTTGTTTATACAGCACTGAACAATTTCCGTATTTCTTCGAAGGATGAGCCAAATTGAACCACACAGCATCTGAATATTATATTCATTTCTAAGGTTAAGATGGGAGCGCAAAGCTCCCCAAATCAAAATCATATCTTAACAGTGAGAGAAAAACAAGCCCATGTCAAATTACATCTTCAAAGTACATTCTTGCATAAACAGCATGAGCCTTGATTTGCCACGCAAATTACTCCAGTTGCCAAGATGTGTTTTTTACAAAGGTATAATGTTCTGACATAAATACCATGACTTTCTGTCAAAAAAACCTCCCAAATCCAAACAAACCCATATTATTCTACAGCAGCGTGAGCCTTATAATTCAAATTAGAGTTCAGTTTAAAAACATTTGACAGAGGTATAACGCAAACAATAGTGCTGTTATAAACCTATAGATGCAATTTCATACCCTTCTTCCTCTGCGCAATCACACAGCAGCAGATTTAGTGCCACGACGCGGAGGGAGCTTGCGTGGGGGAATATTAGCGAGCCAGGTGAAAAACACCACCGTAACTCACGTTCAGGCAAATGTGTCAGCTTTACACACTGGCTACTCTGTGATGCTTTACTCCCCGTGGAATAACGGGTAATACCCGCTCCCGTTGTCCTTGCTGCTGGTTCTGAGGGAAGCCCTAGACAAGTGCCACTGTCCCCCACAGTGGCTCCTATCCTCAGGGTCTGGTTGAGCCACCGGCACGCCCACGCCTGGTGCCCAACAGAGCTGTTCACCTGGGGCTGAATCAGTGCCATCACATTACACATTTCCTGGGAAAACCTGGAAACTGGGCTTACTGTGCAAGAAAAGACACTATTTTCAGTAGAACAACTGGTTTCTGTGTACGCGAGAAGACTTGCCTTAGAAAGGTGCAACCAAAAAACTTTTCTGATTTGAGGAAATTTTCCTGTGTTTGTTTTTAAGATGGAAGTGCTGTTTTCTTGTCTTGACGGCATGTAACAGCCTTCTACTATCCAAAATACAGACTTATTTTAAAGACCAAATAGTTCAATACACCCTATTTGCTTCTGAATGAATTTATGGTTATGTTTTCCAAGCAAGACGTGGGAGGTAAGCACACCAAATATTAAGTAACAGGATTTGTATAATACAACCTTTGGGCGTATATCTTTATGGCACTCCAAATCATTCCTCCATGGACTTAACATGCCTTGATTGGGAAGAAGCATCATCTATCCTTTAGGGCTAACACTGCACTGTTAATAGTAATAATTTTATTTACATTTAAATAATTCCTATGTGAAGAAAAAAGAGTATATTTTAAATTTTAAAAATAGTAATTTCTCCAGGGAAATGACCTACAATTGGCAAATACATTATGAAACCCAGAAACCTGTGAAGTGCTATTTCGCAATGGTGCTCCACAGCTTCAATGCTGTGCACCTTATCTTTTAAAATACATGAGAGTAATACACCAACAAAGGTATCCATGACTAGCAAAAAAGAGGTCACAAGTGTGAGGATTCAGCTTAGTACCAGCATCGCTGTATATTGTGATGAACGATACTGGATAACTGCATTAAGCATGTT
Organism: Limnodromus scolopaceus; assembly: GCA_028565335.1. NCBI lineage: Eukaryota > Metazoa > Chordata > Aves > Charadriiformes > Scolopacidae > Limnodromus > Limnodromus scolopaceus. The sequence continues at coordinate 1,924,561 of JAOXNO010000002.1, forward strand.
TTGTGTGAGGAAACTATTTGGGTAAATCAGTCAGTATCAGGATAACCGTGAACTAGCACCTTCTATGACACAGAGAAAGGCAGACATAATCCTAGGAGGTATGAGGAAAAGATATAAAGAGAAATGGTATCATTGTACCGGCTACACATACTCAGAAACACTGCACTTGTATTGACAGAGGCCATTTGAAAAGCTGGGGGAAAGAGCAGCTCTGTGATAAGAGCATCACACACCAACACCGGCTACTGGCTATAAATGCTCCTAGACTAAACAGCACAGAAGAGGAGGTGCTACTCAAGCTCACCTTTTCTGGTTATTTCACACGATAACAAACAGCTATAAAGCAGGAATGATTCCACTGAGGCTGGAAGGGAGAAAGCTAACTACTTAGGCCTAAATTTACAGCTATCAGAGGGAAAGACTTCAGCAACGGGGAGCTAAAGAAAACACACAAGTTTAAGATACATCATGATAATTTTATGAATGACAGACCCAAGCAGTCTCTCACCACCCTGTTTGCACAGTTTGTAGGCATCCTTTGAAACCATTTTTCTCCCCTTCAGGTGCTGCAGCAGGAGAGCAGCTTTCATTGCTGAACCTGCAAAGATCTGCTATCTGCTCTGCTGCTGCGGTCAGACATTAATTGTATAGACTCTCAACACCAACAATAGCAAATAAATCTTTATGTCCAGAGCTGACCTCAATTTAATTCTCACCAGTAGCCTACGAGTGAAAACAAGTAACATCAGCGCCTACCTAGTCCACGGATCCCTAGATTTCCCTTTGCACAAACATGTTCTACACCCAGCTTCCCCTGCACATGCAAGAGTCTTTACCAATCTGAACCAAAAGAATGTGTAAGAACCGGGGTAAAAATAAGAAGAAGCTAAAAGGGAAAGACAACAGGATCTATAGGTAAGTATAGTGCCTATAATACATGTCAGCTATATGTAGTAGCTACTTCTTACAGCCTTAAAGGAGAGATTTTGTGAAAACAAATGTTTGTAAACATAGGTAGGTTATAAAATGCATTTTGAATGGTTTCACGTCTGCTTCAGAGACTTGTACAGAAAAAACTTCAAAGATAAGGATACATCATTCCGAAAACAGAACTGCTATCCAAAGTCACATTCCTGTTGCTGATTCTCCCCTGCAGCAATGAACACATCACTCACTCACGGTGGTTGACTCCTAGAGAGGAACACCGTAAAATTCTCGGTATCTTGCAGGGCAAATGTCTGCATGGGCACGATAGTGTGGAATTATGGTATACATGAACCTTAAGCAACCTTCCCATTGATGATGTTTAATTACCTGCCACACAACTATGGCCGTTCCAACCATAAAACTGCATTGATCCACTGAACTTCAAGCGGACAGAGGTCAGTTAGAGTCTTTGCAAAGACATCAAGGGCAAGCCTCCTTAGACAGCAAATGTTTTGCAGCCAGCAGAAACTTTAAATATATTTAACTATTACGACTCAATAGCTATGAAGCAATGTGTTTCAAACAAGTGAACACACTGGCTGATTCCTCCATCAACAATTTCTGGTACAGACAGCTACTATTATTAGGTGTTATTTCAGGGAGAACAAAGGCCTATGCACAAAAGTCCTAATGTTAAAACCAGTATTTCACAGCTGACTCCTAATAGAGTTGGGACGTAATTACCTTCAGAAGATGATGTCTTAGATAATATTTGTTCATTCATTTTCATCCCTACTGCTTTATAGCCATGCTGTGACTCTTTCAATTGCAAGACAACTCAACCTGAAATGGCAGTGTCAGAGGGTTCCGAGGTGAACCAGTGGCACGGCCGATTCTGAGCCCCCTTCCCATCTCAAGATTCTCAACCTTGCACTGCTTGAGGATGTGAGGGCGAGGGGAAGAGCTGCGCCCCAAGCTCTCCACACTCCACACGGTCTGGTTACACAATCCCATAGGCACTCAGGGTTCTCTGCTGTCCTTCACGCTGTTTATGATGAAGGAAAAGGAACTGCAGCAACCATGACCTACTGCGTCATTTCAGCCAAGCCAAGGAGAGATCACATTGCACAGATTTGAAAACAAGAACTTCAAAAATCGTATTGTGATAGATACACTGAAACTGAAAGAGGAAGTTCTGGAGGCCAACAAGCACACAAATAAAACACTAAAGTAAAAGCACCCTTAATTTTATAACGCTATCTGTTGAGCGGTCTTAAATTCCCATGAAATCTAAAATACATTCCATGATGCAATGCAAGACCAAGAGGATTTGTGCATACAGTCTTTACAACTTCATCTTTTTTCTCTTTGTTCACACTCACAGTCACAATAAGCTTGATGAAAGCTTTCAGATTACCAACAACTGCAAAACAAGGTTCCGCTTTCTCTTTCATGTATTTTCAATCCCATATGATTCTAAGATTCAAGTAAGATGTTAAAAACCTAGGGAATTAGAACTAAAAGTGTGTACTTGTGGGACATTTTCATTGCAAAATGTGTTAGCGAGTTCACACAAGATGTTTCCACTGTATCAAGAAGTATCTAAGACTATTGTGTTAGTCAAGGCTTATACTGCAATTTATATGTATATTATATATATGTATATTATTTATATGTATATATAAATATATTTATATTTACATCTCTGTAATACCAACCAAGATTACACAAATGTAAGTATTTTCTCACAGCACTTAATTTCCAGCAAATTAAACATGGCGCTGCCAATAACCTATATAATGAGTAAAGTTGACGTGAAATAATTCAGGGTTTTCACAGCCTTCAGGAACGATTATGTTAAATATATGACGACTGAAATTACTGACTTTCTTCAAGCACATCTTCACAAGCCTTTCCCCACCTCAAAGTCTTCTGCTAGTGACTTTGGTCGCATACAAAAACTTGCTTGTTGGTTTTTGCAACTGAAAGCCTCACCACATTTCCTGCGGGGATATATTGCTGGCTGCAGGACGCTATTATGATTTCTTTATTAAGGAACACTGGGAAAAAAGCTTGCCGTGAGCAGAAGGCAGGGTGACCGCAAGTTAATGCAATGCTGTCACACTCTTTTTTTTGTGTCAGGCTGTAAGAAAGAGCCATTAGACACCAATATACACACATATGTATAATATCCTCTGCCATCTCTTTCCCTGCTGCAGCATATTCATTTACCTTAGGACTGGAAAGGGATAGTAATGATTTCATTCTTAGCCTTGCTGTAGTATTTTATCTTCACCTGTGACCTCAGTAGGATGCTAAAGGAAGTTCTGAATGAAGGATTAACTTTGAGAAGTGACCTTCGAGTTCCTTCTCAGTTCATGAAAATTAATCTGTATCTTACGGTTTGTTGTGAGGTTACTTTTGTTCCTCCAGCAGACAGAGCAAATAAACTTCTTGAAATTTCCACATTGCTTTCACCATTGCTAAGAGACCAGGATGAGCATTTCTCTGTGTCCGCTGGAGTCAGAGACTGATGTCCAACAAACCCACTCCTTTGGGTTTCAACCAATAGCCCAGAGGTTACGGTACAGAGTATCTGACCAGTGGAATAAGTCACAAAGTGTAGGAACTGCTCCCTGGGTATATTCCAATTTTCTCCCAGTTGGAGAAATGGCAAACACAGTGAACTACCACAATGTACTGCCTCTCCGACACGCGTTGCCTTGTACACCAACCCAGCCTCAGAGGGGTCGAGGGACCGTTGTCCCTTTGCTGCTGCAATACTGATGTAATTCCTCTGGTCCAAGTGGTTCATGAAGGTAGGATTTTCACAGGCGTGGGAAACATACCATTACACCTTGCCAATGCTGATACTGTTCACCCAGGGGAATGTAAGAATGATGGGGCCAGTTATCTTTATCATTTCAAAAGCCAGCAATAAATTGCTTCCACCTTTAAGTTGACCTGGATTACACTTCTTAAGGATGCACAGAAATTTGGCACTGTTTTTCCCAAAGCAGGATTTGTTAGTAATCTGCTATCTGCATCTAAAAGAGCCTGAAATCTTAACATGTCCTTTGGGGGAAAAAAAAAATTAAAAAAAAATCACCTCCCCTGTTCCTCCTTGCTCCCAAGCTCATTTTTCATTTTGAAGCACAGTAAGGTTGGATCTCCGCAGTAAGCCCATTTAGGCAGCAGGGGATTTCTGTGTTAGCAGAAGTACTGATCACTGACAAAGCTGCTGGTTTACCAGAAGTAATGAGTCCATACTGCCTCCCAAACCATGATATTCCATCAGCTTCTCCTAACCCATTTCAGCCCATTAAGTGCTGTTTATTTTTTGACTAGACTTTTGCAGTAAGAATCTTTCCCTCCTATCCCATGTTACAGGCACTGGGTCCTTTCCAACCTGTTTTCAGACACCACTGGCAGAGCTGGGCTTCCAGGAAGCCACTGCAGGAAGTCTCCAAAGGCAGCTGCCAGTTTCTCCAGTTACTCTTGACACTTACCCATCATCATAATGAAAATGAGCAATGAGATGCCATTCGGGAGCCTTTTGGGTTTTCTCATGACAAGAAGGTTTCAAAAGGAGATAGCTTTTGCATTTTGGATTCCTCATTGAATAGATAGATAAGATAAGCAGACAACAACCATCATGTAGATAAGGAGTTAAGACAGAAATACAATTTAGGAAAAATATTTAGAAATGAAGAAGCTCTGTGTAAAGTCAGGAAGCTCAGTGCGTGTGTTTGTGACATGACAGTGTGCTTTTCTTGGGTTAGAGCAGGATGGTCAAACCTGATTAGGTAAAAGGAGTTAATACCCCAGTGATGGAGGTACATACTACTGTAGTGCAGCAACCCTTCTTTCTTCAGATGCAAGTATGTTCTGAGAGAGGAGGCAACTGCAAGTGCAAAGCAGCGGCAGAAGCATCCTCGTCCCTGTCTGGCCTGACACATGACCCACAGAGCATGCTGCCGTAGAGCAACTCAACTTTTTGTAATATTTGGTGGTGACTTCTTACACGGCCAGTTACAGTCATATCTCCCCTTGATACAGAAATATATGGAAGTGACTTACTTGAGCATGTATGTATGAGGTGCTCTCAGCTTCTGAGTTGGATTTTCAAGGTACCACTTCTAATGTACCCAATGCCTTTTAGCCAGTGACTTCTCTACAACCCTCTCCTGCTGGAGATTTTGGAGTCACTGAGCCTCTTCATTTTTATCTCCATTCTATGGAAAAAGACTCAAGGTATCTCGTCTGCACTTTGGTCTTTATGTAATATTCAGAGAATCACTGAATAATTGAGGCTTGATGAGACTTGGGATCATCCCCACCTCTGACACAGTGGAAAAACACCAGAAGACAACGTTGTACTTTTTGCCCATCTGTTTTTGTCACAGACGTGCATACACATCCCTTTGAAAGCAGAGAAGGTAAAAATAATGACCATAATGTATTTCCGTACATGTGTATATTTTAACAATAGCGCCTGTAAAGTGAGGCAATGTCTTTTAAATGAACATTTCAGTGGGTGGTGAGCTCCGTTCTGAACGATCGCAAATTAGTGGTGCCAAAGACCTTTCTGAATTTGACTGTTTGGCTGCTGAATTCTGACATTTTCCACATAACCGTTAAATTGCAAGTACCCTGGCTGCTACATAATATGCCTAAAATTATACTCTTCAGCAAAAACTCACACCAAGCAGTCTTATTATGTGTCATTACCATAGTCAGCATGTCATTCCTAGCTGTATACATGTTTGCTGTGAGATCACATGTAAAATCTGTCACATCCCTTGGTAAAATTATTTCTGGACAGCTGGAATAAGAACTAAGAAACCCTATTTAACTTTCTGTAGTATACATTGATCTACATCAAGCACAGACAGACTGATCCTTTGCCATTGCTGAATTCTCACCATAGATAGTTTTGATTGGCAGACTCAAATGGGCTTCTGACCTTCCAAAATACTATTTTTCTCAAGAACTAAATGTGGGGAGCCACAGGTACTTCCTAGCTCTCAGGTGCACACTCTGCACACAACTGCATTCAATTCTCTTCCCAATCTACTTCCCTTTGGAAGGAAAATCAAGAGGATGCAGGGAGCCACAGAGTGGTCAGAATGGCTCTCCAGGCTACGTCATCAAGGGACCAGGAGCGTGGGACACACCATGAAGTTTAGACAGCATGTTCTAGCATCAACAAGTACTCCAGGTCTAAACAGAGTCTCGCTACTGTTAAACCTCAGTAGCTGCAATATAAATTAACCTGGACATTTGCTCCTTCTTGCCAGCAACAACTGCCTTCCCAAAGAGACAGAATTCTCACTGCAAATTTTCATAGAATGGTTAGAGTTGGAATAGACCTTAAAGACCATCAAGTTCCAACCCCCCTGCCCTGGGCAGGGACACCTCCCACCAGACCAGGTTGCTCAAAGCCCCAGCCAGCCTGGCCTTGAACCCCTCCAGGGATGGGGCACCTCCACAATAAGAAATTTCCGTGCTTATTGCTTGCCATCAACCAAATATAGACGTATGATTTCCATCTAACGCCTGCGAAGTGTTTCTAATGCTTGGGTCCAGCCCTGCCTGCTATTAGGATGTTAAACACAGCCACCACTCTCTTCCAGCTTTTATCTACCTTTACCTTTTATTATTTTTTTTTCCCTACAGCATGTAAATGAGATGGAAGCAAAGACCGCCTAGGGATGCTGCACCCTGGGGCCGCCTGAAACGCCTGCTGACTCTATCAGCTACATAGCAAAAGGGGAGAAAAATAATCAACGACTGCAAGATTTAACTAACATTTATACAAATATGTTCACATATACATTTTCGCTTAAGTAACTAAAGAAAGTGGACATTGTTAGGAAAATGATCAGGAAGGGAGGTCATGGCTGTAGTCGGTTTCACATAAAGCTTTAAAACTAATGATTTTAAGTAACTGGGGAAGAAGACAAATTGGGATAAGCTTCATTAAAAACTGAAGGCCTTAAAAACATTTTTGCACATGGGAGACAAACTATTATTATTTGTCATTGGATCGGCACTACAGAAACCCAAACATCATTATTTATAAACAAATATTTTGCTTAGCAAAGTTATAGATGATGCAGTAAATCATAATAGCCTCTCCGAAATCGTAATTTCAACTCTTGTCTCAGAGAACATTATAATAAGAAACAACTACCCTGTCAGGATAATGTTTATGTAGCTTTTAAAGAACCAGTGTAACAGCCTAGAGAAACAAATTGAGTTTAACTCCAAGTTATTATAACTTTTTCCAAGATTTGTCAGAATTAGCAACTCTTCCAAATGAAAGACAAGTAATAATCAAGTTTAGCAATCAAAAAAAACCCCACACACTACCCCCTCAAAAAACCTTAAAAAAGAAGAAAAAGCACTGACAATGCCCATTTCATCCTGAAGACAGCAAAATCTAAGTTCCAGTGGCAGAAACTATTAATAAACAAACTCATAACAGCATGTTACAGCCATTTCAGCTTTATTACTTATTTAGAGAATATTCATCTTCAGGAAGCCACACTAGACAGACATTATTTCCTATTCCACTCCAAACTAATTCTCACACCTTATCTTCTCCTGGATGTACCAGGACAGAAAAATGTGAATGTTGAAAAGGTTGATTTATAGAAACACAACCATTTAAAAAAATCTACAAAGCTCAGTACTTGCTATTAATTTCAAAAATAGCATCTCTGTATAAAAGTGCTGGCTACAGTAAAGATAAAACATTGACAGAAACTATAAATTTGTCTTTTATTACATCTATCTTAAATTTGCCTATTTCATTTATGCTTTGTGGTTTTCCCCAATCCATTGGTAGACTGTAGGGTTCTGGACTCTTTCTTGTGTCAAGGAAAATCTGACCAAGTTAGCAGGGCTTTGGTTTTTTTTTTTCAAAAAAAAAGATTTTAAGAGGGAAGTGTAAAGCACACTATTGAGATTAGCAGAGTCTGTTTGTTCTACAATACTACGGAATCACAGAATTGTCAGAGTTGGAAGGGACCTCTAGAGATCATCTCCTTTGCTAAAGCAGGGCTGCCCAGAGCACATCACTCAGGACAGCATCCAGGAAGGGCTTGAAGATCTCCAGAGAAGGGGACTCCACACCCTCCCTGGGCAGCCTCTTCCAGGGCTCTGCCACCCTCACC
>JAOXNO010000002.1:1969216-1985267 GCA_028565335.1 Limnodromus scolopaceus
CCTTGAACCCCTCCAGGGATGGGGCAGCCACAGCTTCTCTGGGCAACCTGGGCCAGTGTCTCACCACCCTCACAAGAGAGAATTTCTTCCCGAGATCTGATCTAAATCTCCCCTCTCTCAGTTTAAAACCATTACCCCTTGTCCTATCGCTCCGCTCCCTGACAAAGAGTCCCTCCCCATCTCTCCTGTAGCCCCTTCAGGTACTGGAAGGGGCTCTAAGGTCTCCCCGGAGCCTCCTCTTCTCCAGGCTGAACAACCCCAACTCTCTCAGCCTGTCTTCATAGCAGAGGTGCTCCAGCCCTCTGATCATCTTCGTGGCCCTCTGCTGGACTTGTTCCAACAGGTTCATGTCTTTCTTGTGCTAAGGACTCCAGAGCTGGACACAGCACTCCAGGTGGGGTCTCATGAGCAGACTTCTTTTGATGCAGCCCAGGATGCAGTTGGCTTTCTGGGCTTCCAGTGCATATTGCCAGCTCATGTTGAGCTTCTTGTCCACCACACCCCCAAGTCCTTCTCCTCAGGGCTGCTCTGTCTGTCTGCTCCAGACTCTGCCCAACCTGTATTTGTGTCTGGGATTGCCCTGACCCAGGTACAGAACCTTACAGTTGGCTTGGTTGAACTTCATGAGATTCAGACGGGCCTGCCTCTCAAGCCTGTCCAGGTCCCTCTGGACGGCATCCCTTCCCTCCAGTGTGTCAACCGTGCCACACAACTGGGTGTGTGGCAAACTTGCTGAGGGTGCACTCTATCCCACTGTCCATGTCTCCAACAAAGATGTTGAACAGCACTGGTTCCAGTACTGATCTCTGAGGAACGCCACTCATCACTGGTTTCCACTTGGTCATTGAGCTGAGTGCAACTCTTTGAGTGTGGCCATCCAGCCAGTTCCTTATCCACCGAGTGGTCCATCCATCAAATCCACATCTCTCCAGTTTAGAGACCAGGATGTCCTGCAGGAAACATTTTGCATAAATCCATGTAGATGACCAGGTAGATTAATCTTCTGTACTGTGTGCCAACAGACCACACACTCATCATTGGCAAAACTGGGAGTGAATTTGACAGGCTTTCAGCTGGAGCAGAGAGCACCCTATTTATTAATACTCAATACTACCACAGTTACAGTCCCTATTTTCCATAGTTTAAATGGATTTGCCGCTCCAAATCCCAGGAGATATCATCACTCAGCACCTCCTCCCCAGTCCAGCTCTGCCATGGCAGGTGCTTTCACACAGCACCACCACAAATCAAATTCTTTCTGCAAGGCTTTTGCTACCTGACCATGATTCACCTCTGGGAAGAACTGGAAGGTGCTTGTATTTTCACAAAAATGGAAGTGCCGTGGTACGCAAAGGCAAACAAAAACATTTCACAGTCACACCTGAATGTGGATGGCGACAAAACACCTACTCATTTGACAGTTTTTGGATCATTTCTCCACAAAGGTCAACTCCAAGTCAACCCATCTGGCTATGCTGGCACAAAATCTGCATCTTTAATTCAACAAACCATCTTTTTTTAACTAAACCCTTATTATATTCGGAAGACTCCCCCCCTCCCCCCCAATATTCACTTTTTGAGAGAGGGAAAACAAAAAATACACTGAAAGGAACAATTTATTAAAACAAAAAAATATTGCTCACTTAATGGAAAGGACTCAAGACAAAATTTAGAGAAATTTCAAGACACAAAGGTTCTTACACATATAATTTGAAATGAAATACATTACCTAACAGCGGCAGACATCCCTACCAGTACTGTGTTTCAGAAGAAGTGCCCAGCAGAAGAAGTGCATTAAGAGCCCCAGCTTTAATACAGTATCTACTAGTGAGACAAATCAAACCGTGTCTCCTACAAGGCTGCTGTATCACGTCATGAATGCAGAGGATATATCGGGCCGTTGAGGAGAATTTAATGAAAGGACTGTTAAGGAGAAAAGGAGGTTCAAAGCAGAGGAAGAGTGTATATCTTGGGTCTCAGAGTGTATATCTCAGTTCTTTCAAAGGAGGTCTGTACGTTTTATCAGTGCTTTAAGAAGTAGTGCTTAACTTTCTTGGCAAAGAAAGCCCTATCTGTCTATGGTAGTAAATACACTGCAGGTTTAAAACTGGTTTTGGAAGTTTGTCCAAGTGAAGTTTTCAGGAAAGAAAAGCTTCACTAAAAGCAGCAAATACAAAAAATAATAAAAAAGCAATGTCATTACTTTGCATGTGCAAGGCCTTGTATGATGTATGAGGATTTACCCCTAAATCCTGCTGACTTTGCTTGGTGTGAATACCCTCTGTAAGGGAAAGTATTTTGCACCCTTACAAACTAGTACCTACAATACAAACACTCTGCTAAACTTGCACAGAGCTTTCCTAAAAAACCACCATCTTCCAATTAAAAGCCCAACTTTTTTTTTTTGTTATTGCTACTGTTTCTGACAGCTTTGCTAACATCCTTTTCCCAAACAATGGCTGCACTGACATGCAGCGGAATGCAACAGCACGGCTTCCTACTTTCAAATATTTGAGTAAAACTAATACATATAAAAATTAAGTACCAAGTAAGCTACAATGCACAAAAGAAATCCCTCTGTTTTTACACATAAAGATGATGTATGCACACCTGCTTAAGGGGCACACGCTGTGTAGTCACTGAAGCACCAGCTTGAAAATAATCCATTAAGGAAAAAAGTTACCTGTAAAAAGCAATGTTCCGGCTTTGCTTCACGCAAGCTCGCTGCTGGTCAGGCCCAGATCTCTGCTGCCTCCAAACCAGTACCAGGTGACTCCTCTGCAATACTTTAATGAACTTCATTAAAAGAGTAATTGTGGCTAGTATCTTTTAAGCAATGCCACTTTGTAAATCTAACTGGCTTCAGGAGAAGACTCTGCATTTCTGATTAAATGGCAAGGTCTTACCTTTTTAACTTTAGCAGCGTCAGTTTGCTCACGTTCTCATTTGAAGTCAATTTTACAACTGCCATTGACTTCAGCAAGAATGGAATTAGACCCTAATATATTTGCATGTCAAATCTTTTTTCTTGCAGTTACAGTGTTTTCATCCATGACATCTGCAATTTAATGGTACATTTTCTATGAAAAAGCAACGCCATATTTCTTTGAAAGGCAGCATCAACGTGATAACATTGGCCAAAACAGGGGAGATTAATACAAAAAAAACTCCCTACACTTGCAGTACTGAAACTCTACAGGGCTTTCACTGACAACGAGAAAGTAGTTCACACAGGTGTTTCTTTCACAAATTTCAAATAAGTAAAATACTCCAAAGCCTACTGGAAGAACACTGAGAACAGGATATGGGTAAAAGTAGTACAGACTTATGCACAGAGGAAAATTTAAGTGTGCTTCCAGTTTTGAAGCTGTCACAATCCCAAAGCAAGCCACTCAGAGACAGAATACTACTGTGGCTCAACACGCTACCAGATATCAGGCATCTGACCCGACTTACTGCAGCAGCAGAGAGGGCTGCGTGGCATTACCATAATGGAAACTATTAAAATGCTGCACGTAAATTAAGTTAATCCATTCACTTAATCCACTGATTTGGAAAAACACACAATACTGTTAAAATACATACACAACCTAAAAGAAAACAGAAGGGGTTTTCCTTGTGAACAACAAAATCAAAAGGCTTGGTACCGAACAGGAGTTAACACCGTTTCCACAGCACCAGTTTCTTCGTCAGAAACTTGGTCTGATCAGTTTAATTTATAAATATTGTAGAAGCAGCCCTTGAGCCATGCCTGAAGGTGAATAAAACCACCATATTACATGAAAGCAAAGGGTCACCAGCACTGACAATGTGAAGAGTCATACATGTAATCCATTCATTTGAAGACACAGTTTATTTTAAATTAGTAGGAAAAAATGCTTGTGTTGCTTAACTATTATGTCTCTAAGGAAAACAGTAATTTAAGAAGCTGTGCTAATTTATTAAGTACCTATGCTTTCATGACTAGAAATCAAAACTTTGAATGGCCTCTGCATATATGTTTAATTCATCTCTCCAAGTTCTAGAACTTAGGAATGAATTGAAATCAGGTTGATGTAGGCTACCTGAAAACTATTGATTACTTTTTTATACATTGACTTATTTTGTAGGTTTATCTTCTTCAATCGCTGGAAAAGTGCGGCAGGTTTTCTCCTTCTACCTTTCCAGCTAACCCCAGTCATTGCCTTGAATTGCAGAGACACACCACAGAATGTCTCTTGAAGTAATTCTGCTGTTCAGCTGAATTCATATGAACCATTTGCAAGATTAAAAATAAAATATGGGACTATTTCTGGATCACATATTGATCATTTAATTATTTTCCATTTTAACTGCATGCTATTTTTGGCACAAAATATTTATGTTGGCTGAACATCCCAATTAATCTTCTAAAACATCTATACGTCAAAAGTCAATTATTCAAGTGACAGCACTAATGTTTACATTCTTTGTTAACTATTATTAACTTTTGAGGTTCTGACTTTAAAAGATATTTGAAAGCATTAATATAGTCTTATTCAAAGCAATTTTCATCTTAGTATCTATAGGTTGTGTTTTGAGCCACATCACAGTAATAAATGAACATTACTGTGGTGTTTATGAAGTTATAAACATAAAATAGAGACATTCTCACAGTACTAGTGCTAAGACCCAGTGTGCTTTAAACGCTTTCTCCCCCGCCCATTATTAATACTACTCTCTTGCTGTATAGGCGAGGGTGTCACACAGGCACTTAGGACATCACTCTGTTATTCTGCTCATTTCACCAGGATTTACAGCTTTGCAATTAAACCTGAGACAAATTATTTATTCAAAACTTATTTTCTCAGAGCAGTTTCCCATAAATCAAACAATACTTGATGGGGAGGGAATTACCTGATTATTATGTATCTATAATCTGTTATGTATGTTACCTTAGAATGGAATTTAGACATTTTATTACTCTGATTAACAATTCCTTTAATTTCAGCCTATCCACACTGCTTTGTTTTCCCTACAATTACGGTATTAAAATGTCTTCATACACCACGTGAGCGAGCTGAAGTAAATTGTAATTACTACCACAGACAGAGCAAGCTTCTATATCCGATCCACTTGTTTTGCACAAAAACAGCGCAAAACAGGTGGAAAGTTAGTTTCTTCAGCTGGCAAGGGTACGAGCAGATGGCACGCAGGGAGCAAAAGGATCCTGCTACAGCAGTCCCCAACGCTAACAGCGGCCAGGTCTCTGACAGCTGGTAGGCGATACTGCACCTCGGTAACACTTGAAGAGGACTTCTGAGCCACACTGAGTCCTGAGCAGCCTCAGGTAAAGCAGGTCACTAATATTTCATATCAGCGTCTCTGCTGAATCACTCCTCAAGTTCTAAGCCTGAACGTTGCCCAGTGAGACCGTGAGGCTCTTTGTGCTCAAGCTGCAATGCCCATGCTTACACACAGCCCATGCTTCACACAACGCAGACGACAACCTGCAGTCTTTTCTCCAAGTTGTCTTACTTTCATACACCCATAAACAAAGTATTATTGAAATTCAACAGAAATCATGTAGGATCATGGAATTTGCAAATGATGTGATGCAAGAGGATAAATTGGTGAATTAGTGATGAGAAAAAATGTTTTTTGTAAAACGTTCACTTTGGGTTTTTTTCCAAAATGAAAGGCTGGGCTACAACAGAAATCAGAAAGGAAATGGAGGGAGAGTCACGACCTGAACGTGAAACCTTAAGGGTGAGACTGAGAGGGAAAAAAAAGTCTCATGTAGATTCTCAGCTCCCTGATATTTGGGATCCCATTCTACCATTTTCATTTATCTCGCTCTACTCCAAATGGCCAGATCTGACCTCTGGCAGTTCTCTAAGCAGAGGGAAAGCATGCTTGTTATTTATCAGATATTAGAAAACATCAAACCACCAGTATGCATGGTTTGGTTTGTTTATTATGGCTTAAAATATTTTCTGTCACTACAGCTTATTGGCATGTTTTCTTAGCAGAGTAAATAGATGTTCAGAAACTCATAAATCAGACTAGCTGTGTTTTTAAGCAACATTTCCACATCCGACATTTTCTATTTTTGTACAGAAAAATCAAGCTGTTGAAATCTCCGAACTACAACTGCATTCATCCATGGATGGGTAAGACACTGTTCAGATAAAAAATGTTATCACTTCTTCCAAGACGGAAGCTGTGTAATAGCGAAACAAAATATTTCCCAACAATTCAGCTATGTAGCTAAGAACCCAGGGGAATATTTTTCTAAGGTAGAAATGGGTAGTTAGGTCCTCAAATAATTTTTCTGTGAGAAATCCAGTTTTAAACATTTCCTTACAGGACTTATGCAGCCTTACAGTATCTGAAGGGGGCCTACAGGAGAGCTGGAGAGAGAATCTTTGTCAGGGAGTGTAGTGATGGGACACAGGATAATGGTTTTGAATTGAAAGAGGGAAGATTTAGAATAGACATGATGAAGAAATTCTCTCCTGTGAGGGTGGTGAGACACTGGAACAGGTTGCCCAGAGAAGCTGGGGCTGCCCCATCCCTGGAGGAGTTCAAGGCCAGGCTGGATGGGGCTTTGAGCAACCCGGTCTGGTGGGAGGTGTCCCTGCCCAGGGCAGGGGGGTTGGAACTCGATGATCTTGAAGGTCCCTTCCAACTCTAACCACTCTAAAAGAGCCATAATCTGAAATTTCGCAGACAATAACTGCAACAGTTTCCTTAATTCCAACAAATACCACTTCAACTTTGAGGTTTTCCTTGAAGTTGAAAAACAATCCAGCATCCAGCGGGTGAAAAGTCCCAAAATATATTCATTATCAATACATACTATCAAAGTTAACCACTATGCTGGGCCTAGATAGGGGAGAAGAGGGCACTGCCAGAAACGACCCGCTCCTGTAGCCTGCAGCAGAGGACTGTAACAGAATAGGCTAATTTTGTTTAAGACTGGACTGCAAAGAGCAGAAGAAGTAGAAATGAAATCAAGTAAGAGTATCTTTTACTCTGAATTCCTCAGCAGGTACAGCTATTGCAGAGATAAGTATAAGATGCAAATGAAGCAGAACATGCCTTACCCCTCAGCCAGCAGATGGGCCATGGTAGGGCCCAGACGTTGCTAATGAGTAGCTCATGTCAGAGGACCAGCCATCTTCAACCCTTTACAACTCTCAGCCTTAGATTCAATTCTCGCTATAAAATGTCTTGATTTTCTAGTGATATCTACTGCATCTTCACTTAAAATTACTTCCAGCACCCAAGAGGTTTGGGGCTTTTCCCCCCTGATTTTCAAATATCGATTCCAGCCTACTGGGGAAGACGTTCCAAACAGAGCATCAGCACACATCTCTCCTCTAAAGTTGCCTGCCCCGGGTATTTTTCCTGAAGTTCGTTTTGCATTTCAGTGAACTTCACTGCTAGTGAACTATATTCCTTTCTTTGGTGTTTTACAACAAGTACATAGTTATCCATCAACAATTACTGTCTCATTTGGGATTTTAGCCACAATGTAATTACAGAGAGGAGATTTTTCAGTAGAGTTTTGATGAAAACTTAGTGTTCTTTAGTTTTAGTAATTCCATTATCCATGCATGCAATTGCTACCAGCTAGGTAAATGCTCACATCTGGAAATGCCAGTTTACACTCCACAGAGAAAAACAATTCCTATAGGCACACAGAACGGCGTCTGACTTCTGTATCTGCAAGAGTCTCCCTACACAGAGCCAGCCAAGCCTGAAAATCTGGCCTTCCCAATGCTGTGCCTAGATAGTGCAGCCTCAACGCATTATATATGGAAAATATGCCACAGATGCAATCTAAGAAAATATAGTATTGAAGCCCAGAGCTACAGTAAATGAAGAACAGGGCTAGGCACAATAGCGAAAATTAAGATCACGTCAATTCTGATTTAGTAGTTTTACAATGATTCAAGCCGGGTTAGACTTCAATACTCGTTACACATTTAATCAGGAACTGGCTTTATTTGAAGAAAATTCAAATATCTGGAGTGTTTGCTGAACCCTTCCCTCATACTACTACCTTACAAAAACACCGTGTCATTCAAAACATTAAAACCCCCAAACTTCTAAGAGTTTCAATGAAAAACACTTGCCAAAGTAAAAGGATCATTGTTCCATTGAAAATCTGCATTTTATTTTCATTAAGTGCTTTAAAACTTACTTTCTGTCTTCCCTGGTATCTGGATTAACCGAATTCTGCTATTAACATTCTAAATAACACTCCTTTATTGAAGTAGTCATTATACGTTGACACAGTGAATCAGTTTATATTCCTTAATCTTGAGAGATGAAGCCATACTTACATTAAAATGGAGTGTGCATTAGATGTCAAAACCTAATGCTGAGCCCTACAGGTCAAGGGCACTTGGAGAGAAGACTGTAGCTTGCAGTTCTCTCTAGCGCCCACACACAGGGAAAAATAATGAGTCTTCACTACCATTTAATAGATTAATAGCTTTCAGTACCAGAAGGTTATACTTTGATTCTTTTAATGTTCTATTATGTAATAATTTTGCCAATATTTCCTAGCTTCAATCTCCATAATTTATAAACAAATATAAACATAAATACAGTCACCTGTTCGTAGGACAGGAGTCACACTCCTGTTTAGTGGGATGCTAAATAAGTAAGGTTACTAAATAAGATTCCCAGCTTCTGTTGCTGGGAATCACATTCGATATGGTCATCAACTGTAACACCTGCCTTTGAAATGGTACTTCCCAGGATCTAGCTCTTAATTAAAAATTCAGTCTCACCAAGTTGAAAGCTTTTTTGTTTTAAGGGACATACAGTGAAAACAGGTTGAGAAACAAAGTTATAGTGAAATTACCACACAGTACAGCAAGTTCCAGCATTCATTCTTCTAAATCTTTGCAGAGTTGCCACAGGTATACAATATATAGAAAAGAATGTTACTTGAAATGTCTTGAGGAGGAAGAAATTTGTCCCTGCCCTGCATATTAGTAACTGGGCTACTGTAGAGAAAGCCACTTTCTACTAACTCCAACTGAAGACATTCCAGTGTGCAACACAAAAAAATTGATTTGTAAGACTGCTAAGAGAAAGGAAACGAGTGAGAGAGAACACACGGCCCAGTGGCTGCAGCGTGTACTGGGAATGGTAGGATGCGGGTGCCTGGCAGACCTGCCACTGGGGTTGTTTCAGTCTGATCCACTAACTGAGTGACTTTGTGAATTTCCATGCCGTACTGTCACTGCAAGCTAATTAGGAATGTGCTGTGAAATCATTTATTATTCTGCACCTCCTGCAGAGTACAAGAACACATTGTTTATTTAGGAAGGGAAACATGCTTCTTTCCATCTCTGCACGTGAAGTGCTATGTGGTTTTATGTAGAACAACTTTATGTCTTGATAATGACAGGAGTCCTAGATACACAGGATCCATGTACATCTAAAAAACATCCATACTATGACATTATTCTATAAATCATTACTAGCGATTAAAGTACAGCCTTTTCCTTTACAGGTACGCCTCAATTCCTTCCAATTAAAAAAGAAAGCAAAAAAAAAAAAAAAAGGCAAGAAAAGCTGCAGACCTAGCAGAACTCCATCCGTCTCACCACCAGGGGACACTGTCATGTCATTTCAAAAGCACAAGGAAACAAATTTTTGCTTTAATGCCAGTAAGTCATATTTAGTTGGCAAGATGAACTCTTAGCATGTTAGTTGTATGCTTCCTTGCAGCAGAGCCAGGAAATACGATAAACACATGCCCAAAATAACACAGTATCCGAGAATTGTCTTTGAGCCTTTACATCACATACATATATGCATCTCCCAGCAA
Organism: Limnodromus scolopaceus; assembly: GCA_028565335.1. Lineage (NCBI taxonomy): Eukaryota > Metazoa > Chordata > Aves > Charadriiformes > Scolopacidae > Limnodromus > Limnodromus scolopaceus. Next base: position 1,979,031 of record JAOXNO010000002.1, read on the forward strand.
CCAAAATAAGAATGTAAATAACAGCAAACCTCTGCCTTCCTCAGTACAACATTACCATAGCAAGCTCAATTCTGCCTGCATAAGCCAGTACTGCTCTAGTGCTGCTGCTGACAAAGTACTAAACTGTCTAAAATCTCAACCACAGCATTTACAGGAGAAGAAGTTCTGCCAAAGCTCTTCTCAAACTGAGCAGCACCTCACGTCTCGAGCCATCTCTCTAAATTCAGCGGAGCTAATTAAGACAACGTCAGCAGAGAACCTTGAGCACAGGTAGCATAATCTAACTCTGTAGCCTGGGTATGCTCAGGAGCCTGGCCACATTTCATCCATTACTGAAGGTGACAAGACAATGAGCACACCTTTAAGAGACCACTAGAAAATGAATGCAAAAGTAGTTATCACATAACCAGAGAGAGCTACCACCTGACACGACAAGATGAAGATATATTTAAACCTCTTAAAGTCAAGATAGTCAAAGAAACAAAACTGTTTACATTTCTTTTATCTGTTGATGCTGGTAGTTCTTTAAAATATGAAGAGCGATTTTTAATAAGTCCTTATTTGATACACACTTCCATTTAGATTAATTTATACATGATCTATGCCAAAAAATGGGAATTGCATATCCACACTGCTCTGACATGATAGCACCTTCTGTACAGCAGGAGGTATGTTCTCTAACATTAACAACACAGAACCAAAAACCACGAGATAAAAGGATGAAAACACAAGCACAGGAAACAGGGAGATGGATTTATGAGTCTTTCTGCTTCAACCAAATAGTTTTGCTTCATAAATTAATACTTTGTGCTGTTTCTTTATGTGCTAAAACAGGTAAACAGATGTCCCTAAACACTTCTATTGTGTCTTGAAGGCTATATACTAGCCGACATCTATGGTTACAGTGAGAGGAAAGTCCCTCTGACAGGTATAGACTTACCTTTTCAATCAGTGATTTAGTTTAATGCAATCATTTTTTGAAGGCATAGCTTTCATTCTTCTTTTGCAACTCTGGCGTTACAGTACTTACTTCCAATGAACTGGGTGCATACATTAGATGATCCAGGTTATATGAAATCATTATGTGAATATTCTAAGCAGTAGTATTTTACTCATCATCTCAAGATTCAAAATTTCAATTGTTAAGTTTAAGAGTGCACTTGAATCGTTAAGTACATCAGAAATTGTACTTAGGTCAACTACAAATCCAGGATATTGCTGTCTAGAGCTCAGTGTTCTACATTAGAGAAATTTAATAAAAAATAAGCATTAGTTTTGTGTATTCTGTACAACTTAAGCATCTGAGCTAGCAATAAAGGTCACATCAACTCTCCTAATAAAAACTGCTCTCCCTGGCTTATCTTATAACCCTGTCAGATGACAGCACCAACAGTCCTTAACTGCACCACCAACTGTGACCCATACTGTGCCTATTTCACTTCTCAGTCTCACCAAGAGAAGGGATCAGTCACATTTTCCTTTACTGCAATTTTTTCCCCAACCACCTTTTCACTTCAACCTCGCTTGGCATTTACCTTTCAAAAGCAAAATGAAGTACATTCATTCTAAAATCTAGATAAAGAGTGAAGACTTTGGAAAGACTGGAAAGCAGAGATTTCTACACAAAATTATCATGACATTGAAAGTCCTATAGATAGGTAGCGGTCAATAGTTTTCATTCAAAAACACAAGGGACACTAAGAAGAGGTTGCCACCGCTTCTAGCAAAGCTGAGAATGTACATTCAGTAGTAAATCAACAGAGTTTATACAGAATTTTCTGTGGCATCTGAGTTCGGGCCACGGAAACTGCCTGTCTCATACTGCATCTGCCTGGTCTGAGCCGAAGCAGCAGGTGGGCAGGCTCTGAAGTGGTTCCAAAGCTAATTAAGCACGTCCTCTCAGGGTGCAGCTGCACTGGGGCTACATATCACCATCCCCTGACACCTCTCAGCACTTGTCATCTGTGAGCTAAGACTCCCATAGTTCTGCAGTAAGAAGAACGAGCACTCTTGAATTTGCTTCAAGATTGACCAGGTTAACTCAGGCCTTTCTAGAGCTGTTCCAGACTCAACTGGAGAAGTCCCTAGCAACCAGATCTAATTAGATCTGCTTCAGGCAGGGCCTGGAGGTCCCTTCCAAACGAAGTTATTATACAATTCAGTGATCTTTCACTGTTTGAGACTAAAAGAAATTGGCGGGTGTGTTTATGAAGATGGTATCCCCCAGGAGACATACATACACACACATACACCAGTGTCTCAACTGGCATGACAGTTGGAAAAGAGAAAGTCTGTGCACAGCCTTGGCTATTTTTTCTCCATGTATTGACAATCCCATCTATAAAACATTTCTATACTGTGATCATACAATTTACAGCACACTTCCAACTAAAACTCTCCACTTATTGTGAACATGGAGACAAAAATGAATATACATTAAGACATTACCTAAACAAGAGGATAACACCGTTATCGTAGATGTGTCATGTTTGGGGAACTCTGAATACTCAGGTAAATAATGTTATTTACATTGCAGCTATACCACTAATCATTTATTCTGTTAATAGGTGGTGATGTTATCTCTGGTAAGAATACATTCGTAGTTATAATAAGAACTAGAAAACAGGAAAACCATTCCTCATAAGATTTCAAAGGAACTTTGCTTTACTGGTGCTTTGGCATTAGTGGGTTATTGCCTTTTCTGGAAGAGTAAGCAGAGATCAGGCAGGCCAGGCCTATTTAATATTTTTAGATTCTTAAGACTAGAGAAGAAAAAAAAAAAATTGATGGATTTCTGATCCACACTTTTTCTTTCTGCAGGCAATAAGGACTAAAAATTGGATCTCCTGCTGTGAAGCCCTGATGCTGACAAACACTTTCAGTTCTGACATTTCTGTGACACTTCACGCAACTGTCATTTGAGCCTTATTCAACACATCAGATACCCACACAAACTTATGGCTTTGTGAGATGACATTGAACCATTCCAAACATCTTTCACATAAATCAGCAAAAAGTGCCTTTTCCCAGCACCTTTTTGCTATGCATTTCACTGAAAGGGGCTGATTGAGTGTTAAAGAATGATTAGCCTGTTTTGCAATTATAAAGGATTGCACTTGACAAGATCTGACGGTATCTCAGAGCTACACAATATTTGTCAAGCTGAAAATACTCCACCAAAACGTATTTGAAAATAATTTAAATTAACAATTTTCTTAAAACATGAGGAACGGAAGCTTAATGACTTAACATATCTTACCTAGGTAGACCAGTGCCCAATATCCTTCAGTCTGCTCAGAGCTATTCCTTAAATGCTGATACCACAGGTCCATTCAGTCACGATGTTATTACTCATACCTGTGATATGGACGTAGGCCAGAATTATAAAGACTGATGTAGAATGGGCAAACGACATCAGTCTCAACTGAGAACGCTTAATGCTGACAATGAAAATATGGGGAAAAACAATCCATAATGCACGTCTGCGATTGCAAATTTTCTCCTCTGCGAATGTATTTTGCTCCTTGCTCCTACAGTCCATTAGCTGTGCCCACACACACACAATTCACAGCACTCACCTCAACAGACATGCACATACACAAAGTGAGGAAATGGTTGAAAAGCAGAAAATGTCCGTGTGTTTTTATTTCCCTTGTCATTTAAGAAATTAATGCCTTTGTCACATTCTTAAAACACTGTGTATAGCACTGAACGCATTTAAAAGCAGGCTAAAGTAGAGAATACCAGGGAAAGAACAAAACCTGTACTCTTGGAACTTGCCGTCTGAAGCCATTACCAGACTTAATGCATTAAACAGCCTAACAGAGCCCTTTGACTATAAGCAGCACAATGTCACATCCAATTTATTCTCCCTGCAATTTGAAATAGTTTGAATTAGAGTGTTCCATACCAAAAAACCACAAATGAACACACCCCAAAATCCCAAACTCAAGTAAATCTCAGTAAAATAAAAACTATTCTACAGTATCATTACTATGAATTTCAGAGTTGAAAGAATTTAAAATTCCTGTACTTCTAAACATGTGTTACGGGGATGTTCTTACATAGCTTTTTAAAATGTCTATCAGGTAAGGACAAGAGGCAATGGGCACATATTAAAATACACGCAAGTACAATTAAACAGAAGAATAACTATTTTTGCTGGAAGGATGACTGAACACTGGAACAGGTTGCCCTGACTCATTGTGGAATCCCATCCTCGAAGATGCTCAACACCCAACCAGACATGACCCTGAGCAACCTGCTCCAGGTGATCCTCCTTGAGCAGGGCAGTTGCACTGGACATCTCCAGAGGCGCCTGCTGACCTCAGCAGTTCTGTGATTCCGTAAGTAAATCTATTGTCTCACATATTTGTCAGATGAGGTGCACAAAAAACCCCAAAACAATTAAATGGAGCAATTATACACAATCATACTCTGTCATAAGGAGGTAAAGGACATCACCGAGCAGTACTTCATTCTTATATGAAATGTCCCCTTTATTCTGAGAAGCAGTAACTGAGTAACTTCAAACCATAAGCAGCACTAGCTACTTCATAACACCACTTTGGCCTGACACAACTGGGATTGGTCTCAGTGATATGGTTGACTTCAAACAACTGTAGTAATCCTGTATTTGATACATTTTGAGCCATCTATTTTATTTATTAAATATTTTTTACATGCCATTCTGTCTATTTTTTTTTTGTTATTTAATACTATGTTTCTGCTTTTCACAGAATCCTTTTTAAGCTTGGTGGAATATTTTTTGGGGTGAAAATAATTGAATTTTTTTAGAAAGTTGCTCTGCATAAGGTATCCTCACCTAACAGCAAGCCAAGATCAGACACCAAAATGTTTTTCATTAGTTTCGGTATGCAGATAATCCTGAGAGGACCGCTAAAATCCTTAAAATTTAAACACAGCAAAGCTTTTTGTTGAGTTAAAACTAGAGAAGATACTCTGCTGAAAATCTTCCTCAGAATACCAAATACTTTAAGATTTAACATCATACACTGTGATGCCTAGTAACTCAGCACAAAACTATTAATTTTTCACGTAACAACGTGTAGGATTGTAGCGTGACACCAAAACCCAGTTTTTTCTAGAATGGCGAGTACAGCCCAGATACACTCCCTTTGTATTCACTGATTTCTGAACACACCAAATCAAAACTACTGAAAAGTAAAATGTGTCACCTGAATCCAGAAGGTGTACCAGAGTTGGGCTGGGCTTCTTATATGAATTTGTGTAAACCAGGAAAAAGTCCTCTAGGTACTGTCACGCATACAAAAGCCTGACTTCTGCACATATTACATTACTAAAATGAAAACAGACAGAACACACTTGTCAGCTTCATTTAACCAGATGCTACCTGACAATTTCCACATGGAATTGGGAAACTCCATCTTGAAGGGGACATAAAACCACAAAACAATGAGGAAGAACTTGTCAAGCCAAACAATATAGGCACAGACCTCATAAAGGAAAGTGAGTACATTTATTAAATCAACTTTAACTTCCATGATAACTGAGGCAATCCCTCCAGCCACTACCCCTGTCAGTGTGACAGCAATGCCATGTCCGCATGGGAACAACATGCTACAATGCTTCTGAAACACCTAGAAATGTTGGCCAACATAAAAATAAAATAAAACCTTTTCCTTTAAAACCTTCTCCTTCCACTTAGTTACAGCATTGAGAAAAGGAAATGCCTGTTAAAAGCATGAAAGAAGAAATCAATATTTTAAATCAAGGTACACCCTCTTGCAATATTCTGGACTGTTCCTAATGTAAACTTTGTAAACAGTGAGAAATACTTATAATTTCTCAGAAGTCACAGGAAAAAAAATACAGCCTCAATAGGAATTATTTTAATTACTTATTTATTTATACAGGAATTATTGGCTGGATAACTTCAGTTCCTCTTTAATGACCTGAAGCTAAAGAGAGTAAATACTTTTCCTTCTATTGTGCAAAACCTGTCAGAATTTTTAGCTTCAGAGATACAAATATTCCCACTAATGCCACACTGTATCAGGAACAGCGTGGGGAGTAGGACTCGGGAGGTGACCATCCCCCTGTCCTGGGCACTGGTGAGGCCCCACCTCGAGGGCTGGGTCCAGTTTTGGGACCCTTCCCACAAAAAAAGCCATTGAGGTGCTGGAGCGGGTCCAGAGAAGGGCAACGGAGCTGGTGAGGGGTCTGGAGAACAAGTCTGATGAGGAGAGGCTGAGG